>CM049796.1:12825732-12988800 GCA_027422405.1 Ptychobarbus kaznakovi
ATTTATATTTATATTTAAGTTGTATATATTCTATAAATTTATTTATTTTATCTATTAGTTTGTTATTTTACATACTGTTAAATTACTATAAATAAAAGAGAAATAATTAAAATAAATGGAAAAAACAAATTAAATAATTTCATATTTTAATTTGAATTTTATTAATTTCAGTTAATGTTTAATTATTTCAGTACACGTTATGTTTTAGTTTTACTTACTATAAATAACTCGAGGAAAATATATAATAATTATAAATCATTGTTATTAATTATTACTAAACAAACAAATAAAATGCATTAAGATCAGCTGCATCTAATATAGGCCTATTAAGACAAAATTTAAATGAAAGTATTTAGTTATATAATTTCATAACTAGTTATATATTTATATAATCATAAACTATTATAACCTGCCTATAATCATGGGGAATAAAATAAATAAATAACTGTATTTTATTTATTTTTTTCAAATAAATAAAAAAAAATCACAAAAAACATGCATATACATATATATATATAATATACATATATATATACTAGTATATTTTATAAATATATTATATTATATATATAAATAATATATATATAATATATATAATAATATAACACATTCACACACACACACACACACCAACACACACACACACACACACACACACACACACCACACACACACACACAACACACACACACTCACACACACACACACACACACACACACACACACACACACACACACACACACACACACACACAACACACACCACACAACACACACACACACACAACACACACCACACACAATAGCCAAAGAAAGTCTGTTTAATAGGTGTCAATCAAATAGCAGCACTCCACCAGCACAATAAGTGGGCTACACTTTTTCTCCCATAATGCACTTCTGCGCAGACAGGAATGAGAGGGACGGCCAGGGGTGAGGGGGTGGTGTGTAACTGCACAGGCTGCTGACCAGCCCATCCATCAAGCAGCATGCATCACCCCGCTCTCTCTCCCTCTAAATCCTTCTGCTGTCTGGCAAGTCAGAGGGCCTGTAAGGTCGTCACATAATTTTGGGCGGTAGGCCCCTATAATGAGCGCTGCCTGCCCACCCCGCCCCCAGGATCCCGGCGATTAGCCTTCAACACACACATGTGATCCGTCTCCCACAGCTCTGGCATTTACAGCGCTGACCCTTGACTGGAAATAACAAGGATCAAAATAGCCGGCGACCATAAGAAAGAAATTAAATAAATAAACCGTCATTAGAAATAAAATTATGAGACGTGTCAGTACTGCAGCGGGGGACGCCGAGTCTCCCGAGCATCAATCACCCTGCCAGCCCGGAGCCCCCCGGTCGCTCAGGGGACAACGCCGCTGACCCGGCTGGGGAGCAAAGAGAGGGAGGGAAAGACGGAGCAAAGGAAGAAAACCAGTAAAAATTTAATGCACTCAGCAGAGCAGTCATGTCATACTTGGTTATGGAAAATAATCCCAGATGCTTGCAGTGGCTAAAATGGAGCTGTTACATGCATGCCTCCTAACTCTGTCTGACAGCCGTGATGTACGACTACCATTACGGAAAAAATCACTTCAACTAACCCATGATCCAGCTCCACTCAGGGTCACATTATCCACGAGGAACAAATTACACCACCCCCCCCCCCCCCCCCCCCGCCGCTTCCTCCAAACCCCAAAGTAAATACAAATTTCCTACACGTTCGGTACAAATGCAGGGCGATACGTTAGCTATGACAACGCTCGGCGGTGATGGAGAAGATGAAGTATGTGACAAATCACGGCTGACAGACCACTCTAACAGCAATCAGCCTATGTCCGGCTCACGAGCGCCAACTCAAGCCTGTAAACACCCGTCTGCTCGCTTATTTCAGATGCAGGGAGGGCAAAACACATAATATTTTACCACTGACAACTCGCTCGTGGAGCTTTATTACCTGCCCCGTTTCACTGCACGGAAGTGTGCGACGAGATAAAAAAAAAAAAACGTTAATATGCCAGTGCTCTGGCTGAGTGATGGAGAAACTAATGTGCCTCTCCCTCCCCTTCTCCAACCGCCTCAGGGCAAACATCGCAGAAGACGAAAAGAGAAGAGGCGATGAGGGGGGGAATCAGAGAATAGGTAGCTGGGGCGTTTACATATATGGGCCATTCTGTAGAATTGGTGGAGAATTGTCACTACCGAAACGTCATCAGTAGTGACAAAAGGAAACACATAATCCTCATATTTAGGGGAAATAAACAACATTTTTGTACAGTAATGCCATTAATTATTTAGTATTTAATGTATGTTTAAAATTTATATGTGATGTGATCGCTACCAAGCATTACTATCACTACTGAAAATGTGTTTGTCACTATGGAAACATGGAATGTTTTGTCAAAAAAAAAGTATACTGAATTATCAACTAAGATGTTTATGATAATTTTTGGTTCAATGTATATTCAAATTAATGAATAATAAACTGTTTGCCTTTTACAAAGAACATTTGGATTCAAAATGCAACAAATATTATATAGTAAATAAATTACACTTGAAATAATGTTACAAATTTAATTAAGGATTTACCTAAAAAAACAAAATTACAATCTAGATGTACTTTAAGCAAAATCTAAATTGGTCAATATAACCCTTCTAATTAAATTATTATTATTGTGTTTTGGTAGTGACAAATTTGGGGAGAGACAAATATTCCAAAACAACCTGAAAATACAATATGAGAATTAACTGTACAATTACTAGAAATGTGTAACTTGAATATAATAAAAAAAAATTCAAGATGTTTCCAACTCTGACTTTGGACCAATTCTGTAAAATGGCCCATATGTATGATCATGGTTTTGAGTCAAGGACGTACACGGTTTCTTAAAAGCGCAGATCTCGAATGAGAGGCGAGCGAGTGAAATAACAACACTTCGCCGCTGATAAATCTGCAACTGCTTTCAAATGGTGTCCTCTGCCCTTGGCCACACACAGACGAGGGAAAGATATGCAGGCCCGTGAGAATAGCGAGGGGGCGAGGGGTGTTAAAAGAGTTCAGCGATAAAGGTCCTCTTATTTTCCCTTTTAAGGCCTCATCAAGTGCATTAAAAAGCAAGAGGACGTTAAATTGGAGCCAAAGGTGGGATGCTTTAAAGGTACTTAAGATTAATCTGTCCATGCTAGTGCGATTTGCATCTCCATCTACCTCTTAAAGGTAATGGGCTGATAATTGATTAGTACACATAAAACCATTTTTCAGCACGCTTTGTGCTCTCAACAGTTTCAGTGGTGTATTTAATGGGTTTTAGCATTAAAGATGTCGCTTCAAGATTATAATGCTTATGCTGGTATTATAAAGTGGTTTAAAAGCATTATTCGTAGTGAAAGGCACTATGTTTATTAATAAATGTTCATAATCACATAATGCACCACATATGATGAGAACTGTGGAAAGGAGTAATAAAAAGTTTGTAATATCTATCTATCTATCTATCTATCTATCTATCTATCTATCTATCTATCTGTCTATCTGTCTGTCTGTCCCTGTCTGTCTGTCTGTCTGTCTGTCTGTCTGTCATTTGTGAATAAAAAAAAGAAATCTAAAGAAAATATCAAATTAAATATTAATTTTAGTAAATATTTACTCATTCACCCATCCTTCCATTAATAAAAAAGTGAAAATAAACATTTAATGAAACCCAAAATATTATTTATAGTAAATATCTATCCATTCACCCATCCAACCATGAATAAAAACGTAATAAAATATTTAATGCAAATTATAAATATTATTTATAGAAAACATCTATCCATCTGAGTAAAAAAACTTGTAATGAAAATTATAATTGTTGTTTTTAGATCTATATCCACCCATCTATCCATGAAGAAAAAAGTAAAGAAAACATTTAATAAAAATTATAAATATGTAAACACACACACACAACACACACACACACACACACACACACACACACACACACACACACACACACACACACACACACACACACACACACACCACACAACACACACACACACACACACACAGTACACACTTTACATTTTCACATTAGTAAAATGAGACAGGGAGACACACACATTACATTCGTCATATTTAACTGAACTTAGTATTGACATGGCTTATGTGTCAAGACATTTTCAGATTAGTAAAATGAGACAGGAGACTGCAGAGACATTACATGGCTCATATTTAAGCCTGAACATAAAGAGGGATGGCTGTGGGTAGAGATGTGTCAAGACACATGTGTAACCCACTGCATGTGCTGATTTGTTGCTGGCAAGTCGGCATAAAGAGGGACTGTGGGTAGAGAGGCACAGTTGAGCCTGAGCACATGTGCGGATTTGTTGCTGGCTTTAAATGCTCTCACAGATGGCGCAGTTGAGCCTCTGTTAGTGTTAACTGCGCCATGAAAAGGGGACGTTATTGGATGCCGGCATGGCGCGAACTGTTAGTGTTAACTGCGCCATGAAAAGCCGTCACGTTATTGGATCTCTCTCGCTCGCTGCGGAACTCAAACAGCCGTCAGGCGGTGGAATCTCTCTCGCTCGCTCTCTGCCAGCAGCAGACATAATAATCCCCCTTGAGCGGCTGGTAATGAAAAGACAGGGTCCTACCTGCTCTCTCTAATAACAGACACTTCTTCTGCACACAAATCAGGGCAGGGGGCGGGGGCCTGGGGTTTGGGGGGGTGAGCAGGTTGTGGGGAGAACCCTGGCACACTGAGGGAAGGAGAGAGAGAGAGAAAGATCTATAGAGAGAGAACGAAAGTAACAGGGGCATCCAGGGACCGAAGCGGAGCCAAAAGCCTGGAAGGTGGAGGCCAGCCACAGTTGCCAGGGCCAGCCAAACGCTTTCAGAGCATTCTGGACGCTGTTCGGCCTGCATGCAGCCAATTCATCCAGCAGCAGGAGAGGGAGAGGAGAGGAGAGGGAGCCAGAGAGGGCAGACAGCAAGACCAGGGCCGTGTTCCAGTTGGAATAGGCCCGGCCTGCATGATGAACAGTGTACAGACTGTACCATTTAATAATCTCTCGCTCTGCTCCAGCTAACACAAACGCTCTGTGCATTACCGAACTCTCACACTCACTGCCCAGCATCTCGTTCCAACACCGTCCACCACACCCCTCACGTCGCACGCAACACGTCACACGCACACTCGCACGCACGCAGCACACACGCACACACACGCACGCACGCACGCACGCACGCACGCACACACACGCACACACACACACACACACACACACACACACACACACCACACACACACACACACACACACACACACACACACACACACACACACACACACACACACACACACACACACACACACACACACACACACACACACACAACACACACACACACACACAGCTTCCCATTAACATTAAAAATACCATTAAAAATACAGCTATTTGGTAGATTCATTAGCATTTAATGTTAACATAATTATTTATAATAACATTATTAAAACATTCCATCAATTATACGTATTAATCAACCTGCATGTAATGCATCATTATTACAGAGTAAACTACTTAAGAGAAAGAAAGGAATAATTATGACATCAATTTTTTTACAGTAAGCCTCCATTTGAAAATATTTTATAAATAATATATATATAATAATATATAAAAAATAATAAAATAATATAATTTATATCATAACTCATATATTAATTAAATAAATATAATAAATAAATAAATAACCATAAAATAAATTAAACTGTAAAACAAAATAAAACAACTGTATAAGTTATGCCTCGATGTAAAGCTAATTAAATAATTAATTTGATATTAATATTACTAAAATAAATATAATAATAATTTGTAATAATATAAAAATTAAATGTGGGTGTATGAATATATTTCTGTTATTAAATACTACAACATATTCATACATCTAAAAGTCAAAAATAAAAAAATAATTACAGTATTAACATTTTACATATTCATAAAATATTACAGTAAATAGTTTCGCATCCGTTAAAATGATGCATTACTTGGAGGTTTGCCAATTGAACTGGTGACGGAATGTTGACTGTAGCTGTGTCACATGAAATACAATTATGACATCACTTCCTGTGGGGCATTTTGATAATCGGCTTAAGAAATATGAACATGCACTGTCATTTAAGGGAAAAGGGAGGGGAAAAGCCTCGTTCTTAACATTCTTGAAGTCAGATTTCTCCAGAGTGTCTTTTTTCATTTCCTGATTTGGGGCGGAGGAGAATAAAAAGAGACAGTTTGTCTGTGGATGAATAGAACTGACCCATTAATGTGACAAGTGGTCCTCCCCTACGGCTGCTGAATATATACCGTACCGTAACCGCTATTGCAGGGGAAAGAGCTACTGAATTCATTCCCAGAGAGAAAAAGCATGTGGAAATATCACAGATCTGTCGTTTATTGCTAACGCAGCTCAACATGCTCCTAGTTTTGTAAACACATGTTAAGAGCTATTGACAGAAAGAGATCCCTCTGAAGTGTGTGTGCATTTGAAAGAGAGCGCTCTTGTTTCTTTGTTTGCCTACTAAACCCTTCCATTGTTTTGACACATAATTAATCAAAGGCAGAGAGAATGACATGACATTGTGAAAATCATTAGAGGAATTATGAGAAGCAGGAACGCAGCGAGCAAAACAGCGATTAATGTCTTACGCCGCACATCTCTGCCATGCCACAACAAAAGGGCTTTGACTGACATGACTAATTCAACTCGTCGTCATCAAACAACCACTGCTTTAAAACAACAAATGAGGAACATTCAAAAAGAGCGAACAAAACATCATTCTCGTGTAATCATGCTGATGTTCGGCAGACAGTATATAAGTGGTGCGATGTGTCTTTTCAAGCTTTTTGTAGCTTGCATCAAAGTTAGCCCAGAGCCTAGTGTTAAATTAAATTCATGCATTTAAATAATAGCATAACTTCGTTATAATTACACTATAAATATGCCTGATATAATAGTTCAGCTCCACTTAACGTAAATCATCATGCGTTGTCCTGTGGGTTGTACCTTAAATAAATCTGTAGGAATTGTGACACAGTAATATGTGTAAAATGTAACTTGTGAAGCTCGTAATGGTTCTTTTCAAATTTCGCACACCATTTAGTCATTCATAATTAATGCAGAGTTAATTAAGGCCTTCTCACAGTCATTAACAAGATGGTAATTCTAATTAAATAGAAACACACTTTTAAGTAGAGTCTAATATTGGATTCTCATTGATTCAAGTTTGATTAAAAAAGAATAAAGATGATTTTAGAAGTGCTATATGATGTAACATGGTATTAATAACACTAGCACTACAGCTGCTACTACTAACTAGCTTTGCATTTCCTAACAGTTCTTGGAATTTGTGAAAAGCACAATTCAATACATTAATTACAATTAGTTTTTTATGTTTTTTATTTTTTAATCAATGTAATTAAATAAATAAGTTATAAATAAATAAATTTATAAACTACAATAATAATAATAAATTATACAATTATTAATAATTACCAGTAGTATACATTTTATGAAATAAATTATATCAGTCAGCTGAAGATTTAAACTTTTAATGAATAAATAAGTATATAAATAAACACAATAATAAAATAATAAAAATAATAATAAAAATATACAAATATTTTTTTTCCATTATTAATGTACATATACTTTTATGCAATTTTTATATTGCATGTATAACCAAAGAGCACTGTAAAAATAATTTCCATCAAAGCAACCAGAGGCAATGCAACAAATGATTTATGCAAGCTAGTGTTGATCTGATGCAGACAATGGGAGACCTAAAAACAGCAACAATTACCAGAAATGAACTACACCGTGAGTGCGTGATCTACAGTGATATAATCGCTGTTAAAACGGGGGTTTTGTAGTTGTCTCTGCATATAATGTTGGGATAAGAGAAAGTATTATGACACATTTCAACATTGAGAATTCCGTGTAAAGTTAAAAAAATACAAAAACATAAAATACAGATTTCAACACAGTGCTGGTCTTGTAACAAAATGAATAAGGCCCAGTCTTACCTTGTCTTCTTGGTCACTCTCGCTGTCACACTGCAAGACAAAGAAAAAGGAGACATTAGAACAGAGCAGAATCTGCTAGATGCGATGGAGCTGAAACACTTTTTTTTGCTTTTAAATATAAAGCTATTATGAAGTGGAAATCTGATTTCGGCAGTCTCGCACTGCACAGCTCATCAGCAGAGTAATAAAAGTCTAAGCAGGAAAATGCTGTTCTTATCTCATTCAGTGGCCAGGCCTCATTACATCTGCCTATTACCACCAGCAGGGTTTTTTCTCCCCGACACCATCTAGAGTATGAGTCCAACTATCTTCACGTCTCATAGGCCACAGACACACTGCAGCTAAATACAGCTGTCAGTCCGCTGCTTAATCATCTTCTGTACACAGAGTTTGGTTGTTTACAGAAATAACATTGCATTTTCCTCATGAAATCAATCCTTAAATCCAGTTAATTGGTTACTTTGGTCAAAAATAGCTAACACTAAATGGATTCAATTTTTGTTAGGATTTGGTATGCTGAGTTTCTGATTCAGATTCCTGATTTGATTCTGATAATGTGAGCGTATTCCAAACTTTTTCTGCTAATGTTGTAAATTATACAAGACCCGCAGTACCACGGCCAAAGCCTAAGAAGAAGCGCCTCGTTGGAGAAGCATTACAGCCAAATAAATATAAAATCATTAAACCCTTATTTAAAACAACAAAAAAGGGACAACAGGGGAACAGAAGAAGATGGCATTCTTTCAATCTCCACAAGGACGTGTACCACGGCAGATCAACATTGTTTGTCGCGGACAACAACTGATGTATGTAACAACTATGTAGTATAATAAATGATAAGACACTTGTTTTTTGCTTTGTTTTATTTTAAATAAGGTGTAACATTAAACTATATTACAGTGCTCATAAACGCACTCAAGTCCATACGGAGGGAGGGATTCTAGCAGACCAATCACATCGCTTGCGGTCCGCGTAGAATTGAAGCGCTGTTCGATTTTTGGAGAGGTGCACGTCAGGTACGGCGTAGGTTACGGCGCAAGCCTGTGCATCTTCTGCGTAGGTTTGACACAGAAGTATAAATTGGGCTTAATAAGAGTAATTTGTTCATGAATCAGACTACACTGTTCACATTGTGTGATTTTTATTCAATAAAAATAATCAGTTCATAAAGGTTGTTTGTTTTTAAAATTGGGCTACACTGGTCAAACTGTATGTTTTTGATTCAATATAAAGAACCGGTTCATAAGAGTTATTTTTTCGTGAATCAGGCTACACTGGATGCTCTGTATGTTTTTGATTCACTATAAAGAACCATATGAGTGATATGTTCATGAAACAGACTACACTGGAGGTCCTCTAGAATATAAATTGGATTTACTAAAAAGAACCAGTTCATAAGAGCCATTAGATTTCAGAATAATGCTACTCTGGTAGCACTGCATGTGTGGGATTCACAAAAAAAAAAACAATCTGAGTCATTTGTATTCAGAAGTGGGCTACACTGATCACACTGTATGTTTTTGATTCACTAAAAATAATCAAATGTAATATTACAGACGTTATACAGAAAGAATAGAAAAAAACAACAATTGCAAGACAAAGCAACAGAGGGCATTGGTGTCTCAATGCAAAATAAGCCAAAAATTAATAAACATAGCATGATATTAAAATGCTGAATTTAAGCCTTTCTGACCAATTTCAATTTCAAGGTCCACTTAATTCTTTATCTGCTAATTAGCAAGGAGCACACAGATGACTTGGCTGGGGGAGATGCATTCAGGGTTTGAGCTTGGACTCCCTAATGAAGGCCTGCTAGGGGGTGGGGCCTAAGGTCTCCGGGGCCAATTACACCGAGCGGAGCTTAACCCTGTGTCAGCTCTGAAAGATTGACAGTTCTGGGAGCCGTATTCCTGCAAGGACTGAGTGCTAGGGACAGAAAGTGAGAGGATGGGATACAGAAAGAGAGGGGGTATATTCTGGCACAAGTCTCTCCCATCTGACCTGATACAGGGCCTGGTGAGCAGCATCCAATTTACAGCCCCAGTCCAATGGGATCCGAGACATACGGGGCTCATGTATTATACATAACCAATAAACACACACATACCAGATGTTAATAACCTACTGCTCTGGTGTGTGCCAGCATGATAATACTGTTAGCATTACAGTAAAAATGCTATGAAACAAAATCGGCATTATTTTATTGAAGCTTTCTGAATATAACTGAATTAAACTCTGTTCCCATCCTGGGCCATAATGGTCGATTAAACATGCACGACTGCATGGCGCTTTCCAAAAGGCCTAGGGCTCCCCCTCATTTGGCCTAGCCAAGGTTCGTGAAAAGTTAAAATAATGAGAAAAATGTATTTTTCAGTGTGTTGTGATCCATAAAAACACTGTTGGCATCTCCATTGGCGTGTCCCTGCACCCAGCCTAGTGCTTTGATTGCGGAGATATGAGAGGAACGAAATGACTCGGCCTTGCTTGTGAAGCAAATGGAACGCATTAATAGAACTCATCGCATTACCCAATGCAAAAGTGCCATAGCTCATTACGTCAGGATAAAAGGATATCATTGTAGACGGTGAGCAGAATTGACTTTCTGCGCTGCGACTTGATGATTTAATCAACTGCTCTCTTTCGCTTCTCATCCACGCGCCTGTCACTAACACAGGTGCCGCTAAATGACACTCTCTCGCAAGCCAGCAAGTGGAGAAAGGGAAGAAATTGCTGTCATTATTCTTTCTCTCTCTCCTGCGCCTTCTTTCCAAGAATAGAGGTATGCAAATTTTTCTACTGGTGCTGAGAGAAGAAACTGAAAAAGGAGGGGTGGGTCCAGACGGAAATACCATTATAGTGGGAAAGTAAAAGTAACGGAAAAGATAAGATGAGATTTGACAGGTAAGGGCAGGCAGCTTGTTTGTCCTTAACAGGAGAAGCTTTTCACAAACAAAGGCATCTAGGCATCTAGATGTGGTGAAGAATATCTCATCTCATCTCATCTCATTGTGAGAGGGGTGGCCAACCCTAGCTCCGCCCCTGCGTTAACTGCGTTACATATTTTTAACGCCATTTAATTGGAATAATTAATTGCATGTGTAACGCACTATTTTGACAGCACCAAATATAATATAACATAACATAACACTAATTTTGACTGAAGAAGCACTAAATATAAATAACATAACATAAATGAATAAATAACATAAAGGATGCTGACATAACATAACATAAAAACATTCCTCTAAAACACATACAGTCATTACTGACTGAATTTTTTCTGGTGTGGTGTTAAATTCAAAAGCACACAATTGATCCATTAGCATGAGCTTATTAAAACAGATTGAGTTAGTTCGAAGAAAATAACAGTAAAGGATGCTGACGACCATTTTCAAAAAAATTTGCCGTAAATATTTGAAGAGCAAACAAACATATATTGGCATAATGAATAAATAATGGAATTATTAAATTTTTAAATCAGTCCAAGCCCTGTCATATTTAATTCCGCCCACACGCCTCTAAAACACTCAACGCGGAAAACTGGTCACACCGAGAGCATTAGCTGCGTCAGTCATATTGGATGGATTAACGGAAAATGCGGGCGAATGGGAATCCATATAATGGAATCGTATCAGCATTTTCTTGAATTAATTTTTTTCTGGTGTGGTGTTAAATGAATCACGTGCGTTTCATTTAGCACACATACATACTGAAGCGCGTGATGCTCGCGGTGTTTTCAGCATTGCCGTCTCACTAAATCATAAATACATGAACAACATCCCCAGAACTGCTCGGAGAGTCACTTCATGAGCATTTGACCGTTTCATTTATATCGTCATATCATATATACATAGGCTACAGAAACTTAAAAGCTCATGGCAACCTTCAAAAAAAGTTCGGTTTAGCCGAATATATTAATAGTAATACAACTACAACAATTATTCAACTTTTGTTGGAATAATCACACAATATGCTATTTCTTCCATGTTTTAATTTAATAGTAAACTCATTTTGTTGCCAAAAATAAAGTTTAACTCCATTTGATTAAAAGATTGGATTGGATCTAATTGTTGCGCTTTAGCTTATAAAACTTAGACACACTCATTATTTGTGCTTGTTGTTTCTTTAAGTTTTACAAAATGTTTACAGAATGCTTCTGGGTGATCCCTGCAGTTATTAAAAATATTATTAATATTAGGGTTATTAACATTTTCAGAATTAAAGACAGTTTAAAGCATTTAAAGAACGTTTGTCAGAGCTCTTGATTATTTTGGCATTCATTTTCATTTTTACACCAGACATGTATTCGTTCAAAAATCGGATCGGTCTACTTGATCTGTAATAATCGTACTGCCCTGAAAAACACATATCGGTCGACCCCAGAGTCGGTACTGCAGCAGTGCAGCATGGGAGCTAAACACATCCTGAAAAGCCTCATTAAATCAAAATTATTTGACATATTTGAAAAAAATCACGAAGCATGAAAACTAAAGATTCATGGTTCATTATGCACCTTTGCTCTTACTAAATATCAATTGGTTTGAGAAGTAAATGAAAAAAGGCAATGCCTTCAATGATTTGTGGTTTGTACACTGGCTATATGAAATAAGAAAAGCCCTTTGATTTGTTGCCAACATCTTGCTACAACATGAAATGTCAACACAGTGCACTTTAAACAATTTCATGGGTTCTTGAAAGTCTGGACTGGACTGTAAGTCTCTGATTGGCTGGTTTTTAGACAACACATCTATGACGACAAATTTCCAAATAAAGCGTTTACATGAAAATATCTTCAAGCAAAATACATTTAATTTCTTTCCTATTTGATGTCAAATCCCATATGCCTCATAAGTGCGGCTAACAACGGCAGGCAATAAAGAAACAAAAGCAATCGTTTTCTGAGCTGTGTTTTTGCCATTGTCCGAGGCTCCGAGCTGAACCAGACTTCTCAAAAACGAAAACCTCTGAGCCCACATCAAACCTGCATGACACGCTCTGGTGAAGAGCCAACACAATGAAAAATGTGTGGTTTAAATCCAGCCGCTACGAGCCAAACACAGCAAACTAAAATATTCTTCAAAAATATGTTCGAAAACAGCGCATAAAGAGTTCTGTTCTTATTTAGCAGTCATTGATGTAAAACCGCAGTCAAATGTCAAGTTAGGACGCAAAGTGTTCGACGTTCCATTTCATGGTCTATTTGCCATTGTGTTGTAATTGGCACTGTCAACGAACGCTGAAATTAATTGAGACTGATCTGAGCTTGATTACAGAGGCAGCGGGGGTCCGGAAGGTTGACGATAGGTTGGTACTCTCTCTCTCTCTCTCTCCCTCCATCCCTCCTCCTCTTCCCTATGCTATTTTCACTCTCTGCTGTCGCTCTCTCTCTCTCTCGCTCTGTCTGCGGGCTATGGTGGGTGGCAAGTGGGGGACAGCTTGAAGAATGGCAACCATTGCCAGGGTCAGCTCTGACAGTGCCAATTTGATGCGCTGCCACGGAAAGCTACGTGCCCCACCTCCCTCGTCCCCCCTCATTCTCTCTCTCCCTCTCCTCCTACCTCCCACAGAAAAAGCTGTGCGTCCTGATGGTTTTCTGATGCAAACCATGGCGCGGCAAAATGGTTTTTCCCCTCCTGCTGCCTGCTTCTCCATCTGCCACTGGGGCCGTGCCGCCGCCGGCCGCCTGCCTGTCACAGCGTGCAGTGAAATTAGCCAGGGAGGAGGCGCTCGCTAGCGCTAATTACGTTTTAATCATTGGAAATGTGTTGGCAAATCAAGGCCTGGAGCTCCCATTCTCTGCTCTGCGGAAAGGAGGAGTGTGTGTGCGGGTGTTGAAATGGATAGAAGAGGAAAGACAAACAGAGAGCGGAAGCAAAAACAGGCCCAGCAAGCACTGAGCTAAGAGTTAGAAGCTCCGAGGAGAAAATGGCGGCGTGCCTTGTGCTGTCTGCTGAGAGTGAGGCTTTGAGTATTGGGCCACAGAGAGGCAAGAAATTTCACCGGAAGCTTTGTGCTGTGAGATTGAATCCACCGCTACAGAGCGTCTACCATACAGAGTGGGTTATTCCACACTGAGGCAGATATCGAAGACTCATGACTGCCAAGGTGACATTGTAACATGTACTGAAGTGTGGCTCACAAGATGCTGAGCAGATACTAGGATTCTTCATAAACTTAATACTAAACATTCATAAATGCTATTTATCACATTTTTGAGAAGGAAAGGATTTTTCTCTTCAGCGTTATTCTTAATGCAAACTTGATTTTAAAACCCATTTGAATGTGAAATAATACGCTTACAGCAAATATACAGGAATGTTGGGACATTGGACTTTAACTGAATGCTATGATTTGCATGTCTCATCATTAATTTTTTCTCAGTATTTATCAAATTAGCCTACTTGTAAAAGCGCATTGTGTACCAATAAACACAGGGCCACATCTAGCTTTAATATAAAAGGCATGATTATTTCCATAGTTAAAATAAGTGAAACTGCAAGTAAAAAAGTAAAAAAAGTATTTCTCCCAAAATAGCATATATATATATATATATATATATATATATATATTTTATTTTATTTTTTATTTTATGCAACATCAAAAAAAAGAGAGAGGACTCAAAAAAAGACAAAATAAAAATAATAATAATAATTGTGAAATTGTGAAAAATATATATATTTAACATTGTTATTTTGGATGATATAACTTTGCAAAAAAAATTAAAAAAATAAAACACAAATTGTCATGGTTTGCAAAAGTCTAGGAACCCCTGATCAAACGTACTACAAGCAGATGTCAAAGACAAAACAAAGATCCACACAAAAAGCGCAAGCCAGACAACAACCATTAAAACATTAATTGAGCTAACACAACATTAGAGAAGCCAATGCTGCACTACACTATTTATATATTCAGTGATTATGTAATTTTAAGCTCAAATGTCTAAAGCTAAACCTGACAGTGCACAAATGGCAGACTTGGGTGTGTGACATAAATTTCATGACTGCTAATCATCTAGCCTATGACCCTGTCTCTGCGTTCTCCACAAGCCTTTAACATTATCTAACCTCACTTAGCAGAAAAAACAAAGCAGCGCTGCTGTCAGCTGCAGCAGCGAGGAGAAGGAAATGTATCTCGACACCTTTGACTGGGTTAGGCCATTAACAGTGCCGGGATCCAGACCTGATGACATTCAGGGACTAATTCACACAGCATCTGCGTGACGTCCAGCTGTCATCCTACAGTACAACAGGATGAAGGATCGGAGGAACAAATGAGGAGGGAAGCGTGACAGCCAGGAGGGCCCTGGATATAGGAAAAATGGCTCCTTCACCAGTAGAGTGTGGCCTGTCCCAGGGCAGTTCCCTGTCTCTCTCTCACCCCTGTCAGAAAACAGTCATCTGCTGCCTGGCCTAATAACCTCCAGCCTGATCGTACCATCCCACCCTCTCCCTCAAGCACCTAGCCAACATCTGCAGGCAATGTCCTCCCCGATAAGACATTTCTCCAGACCATGAGCACTGAATAAGTGCTAACGGACTGAGGAGAACACAAATACTGAAGCTCTGTTGCAAAACCCAGTGAGCTGCAAACAAAAAGCAACACTTTAAGGCATTATAGGCAACTCATAACACAAAGTGTGCATTAAAAGGTAGCAAAAAATCCTTTATGGAGAAGGTAATCCCATAATGCACTGCAGAGTAAAAATAAAATAAAGAAATAAACAAAAATACACGATAGTGGACAAATCGAGAAAAATGTTTCGCGATTAATCGCATCCGAAATAAAAAAATGTTGTTTACATAATATATGTGCGTGTACTGTGTATATTTATGTATTTATGTATATATATAAATACACATGCATGTATATATTTAATACAAATATTATGTTTATATATTAAATATATTTGTATAGAATATAAATTATATGAATATAAATATATACATGTAAATACATGTAAATATTTTTTATAATATATAATGCATGTGTATTTTTGATGCGATGAATGGCAATTAATTGTTTTATCAGCACTAATTTAATATATTTATTTGGTAAAATCTGTCTATTTTTTTGTACTGTGCCAGTAGCTTCACAACATGCTAACATCAAAATCTATTAAAATCAATTCTAAATTGTTATTATTGTGATGCAAAGTTGCTGCCTTTGAAGAGTGCTTCAAATCATCACTTATGAGGTTTCATGACAATTAGGATGCTGCCTTCGGAGACTGCAGTATTGCTATTTCCATATTTTTAAAATAGCATCATACCCAATGATTCAGAGCCATGCAAAGAGTGACGAGAAATGCTGGAGTATAAGAAAAAGAGAAGATAAGAAGCTGAATCTCAAGTATCGAGAGCCATTCTTAGACGTACATCAGCCACACACACTCTCTGTGTGATGCCGTGCCAGCAACAGGAAAGGGTTAGCAGGTACAAGATATGTGTGTGTGTGTGTGTGTTGTGCCTGTTTGTATGTATGTAAATGTGTCTGTGTATCTTGAGGGTACGTCTACCTTTAAAATAACTTGTCAGCTAAGCTGCTCGGGCTGACAGATGTGAGATGGCGCCCTGAGGTGGAGCTTGGCACAGACAGATGGTGCCACAGGGTAACGCGCTTAGCTGATCAACCAAGGGTGGCATTGTCACCCAACCTGCCAGCCACAAGTAAGAGTGGGAGGGAAGGGTAAACGCAGTGCGTGTGTTTGTGAAAGAAAAAAAGAGTGGGAATATGAAATCATATGTGCAAACAAGTTCCAAACTGAAGTTCCAAAAAAAGAAAAGTGATGTGGCCACATGACATTGACACTGAAATCCCTCTGAACAAAGAAAAGTTTGAAATATAAAAAGAGCTTATAATGTATGGACATGTTAAATTAAAACTTAAAATATTTTATCTAATTATGCTCTCATGCACACCAATGCATTTATTTGATCAAAATATGTGAATATACTACTACATTTTAAACTATGTGAATATACTACTTACATTTTTTTTTTGAATATATATTTAAATATAATTTATTCCTGTGATGATAAAGCAGCATTTTCAGCATCATTACTTCAGTCTTCAGTGTCACATGATCCTTCAGAAATCATTATAATATGATGATTTGCTTATAATTATCAATGTTGAAAACTTTTTCTTCCAGGGTTAGAATAGAAAGTAAAAAAAAATGCATTTATTTGAAAAGGAAATCATTTATATCATGATACATGTCTTCATAGCCACTTTACTTACTTAATAATTGATATATATCTGTCCCTCACCGCCTCGTTTTCATTCATGTCAAATTAATTATGGCGTCTTCTCTGACTTAGGCTTATTTCAAGACGCAAGACACTCTTCTACCCCCGTAATAAACAAACAAACAATCACGAGTCAATGAGTAGTTCACTCCCACAGGCATTCAGTGCTGAAGAAGGTTAGGCAGCAAACAGTTGCCGGCTTAATCAAAGATTAATAGAAAGATTTTCAGACAATTAAATACATCAGATTGCATTGTTTGTACCATTATGGCTCCTCTCAGGGGAACAGTCCACTTTGTTTGCATTTTAATCACTGCATGCGCAGATGACATTTGCTCTGATGCCAGCAGCCATCTTTGTTATGCTTCTCCTCATACCCTCTGGACAAAAGCAGTCAAGCGGAAAATGTGTGGATGAATGTATGCAATTATGTAATAACTGAATATCTCGACAAAATAAAGATCTGTGGCAGAAGCACACGTCAAAATGAAAGACTAGTTTAATTCGTGCCTGTATAGAAATCAGATTAGACATGGATGTGCACTATTCTTGCTTTCTTTCATATTTTCTTAATCACGCTCTCTAATTTTCAATCGAACTGTAGTATCTCTATTTTTTATTAATTTCTCTGTACCTACCCCACTTTCTCTCTTTTTCTCCAGCAGGAACGGATGTGTGGCTCTAATCACTTTGCTCCCCACACCTGACGGCACACTATTAACTCTAGGTCTCTCTGGTGACCCTGCGGGTCGTTGCCCATCACATCAAGTTTTTATTAGGGAATTTTCCTCATCATTAGCTCTGGCCCAGACGCCCACCATTAATATTCATTGATTCTGCTGCACACTTCCATCATCCTCTGTCTCTGTTTTAGCACCATCCATCTGAAATGCTGCTGCACACTCACCACCTATCATTAACAGAGCTCCATTCATCCATTCCCAGTTGTTTGAGAAGACACACATCTAACGGTAACCTATGATTTTTATAAGTCATAAATAAAAAAAAGATTATTGGAGTACATTTAACAATGAAATGCTGTTTTAGTTATATACTTAAAAACTTCATGCTTGATAGATAGATAGATAGATAGATAGATAGATAGATAGATAGATAGATAGATAGATAGATAGATAGATAGATAGATAGATAGATAGATAGATAGATAGATAGATAGATAGATAGATAGATAGATAGATAGATGTGGTGCTGAACAGATAGATTGAACAGGCACCCCCAGCAATTAATCGACAATTCCCTGACCAGCTGAGGTATGCCTCATTAAGCCCTATGAAGCCTGTGCATTTGTGTATGTGTGTGTGTGTGTGTGTGTGTTTGTGTGCACGCAGTAAAGTAGTATTCCTCAATGCAATATTTTACATTTGATTTAAAACTCAATTTAAATATGTAAAAATAAACAATTTGTACTGGCAATAAACACAGCACAGATGTGCTGGATAGAGCGAAACGCTAATATTTGTATTTCCCAAGTGCCGAACAGCTTTAGTTCTAGTGCCATTATCATTAGTTATGAATTAATTTTTCTAGACATGCTTGATCCAATTGTTCTCAAACAATCAACATAAACACTTCTCAACACACAAACAAGCCTAGGCGAATAAACACCAACGGAAACGTCTCGCTCTCTACTTGGCGGCTCTGCCAAGCTGCCAAAGATCTGCTTTGTAAACAGCAAAAATATTTAATTTCAGAGAGTGATGCTGAGCAAAATGAAATTAAAAGGAACTCATGCTAACAGTTAAATTACTCACGGCATGCTAAATTACATTTGCTTTTCCATCGGAGAGATCAAACGGGCAAATTCCAGCACTCCAGTGCTAATTATTTACAGTCTTCACCTCCCTCCCTTCCCAGGAAGCTTAATAAACATTATTTCTCTCTCTCACACACATATTTTTGTACACTTGTTTATTTCTTTTTTTGGGGGATAATAATATATTCCCTCACTTCCTTACCCACAATTGCATAATCCCCTGTGTCAAGAAACGAGACCGAGATTGGGAATGTAATCCTAGTGTACAGTGGGGCTTCTTAAAAAAGCAGGCCATCTAAAGCAGGATGGGACCTGTGGGAGTGTTGCTGTGAAAGCAATGGGAGTGAGGGGTGAGTGACACCAATGGCTGTCATTGGGATTAATTAGCATGCTAAGTGGCGGAGGGGAGCACTAGGCAGCGGGTGTGAATCAAAGCCATCTGACATGCACACACACCCCAGAAGTGTGGATTTTCACCAAAGGTGGCGGCAGTACAGATTGCAATCGCACCCCTGAGAAGTGATCTCACACATACACCCCTCTCTGAAAAACAAAATAAAAACAGAAAAGGTGTCTGCCTGATGTGCAGTTAAGAGGGTGAATAAAACATTATTTATAATAAGTGGCAGCCAAAAAAACATCAATGTGTATTTCCTACTCTTTTTTTTTCTTCCCCATCATGTCAATTTTCCTCCACATAATTCTAGGGATGTACCATATTAAAATACTCGCCGATAACAATAAACTGATCATTATCCTCATGTTATGCCAAAAACCAATACACGGGCAATGTCAATATTAAGAATCAATAACATCAATACTACTTTGTCTAAATAAATTTAACTAAAACATTTTTGCTAATAATTATATTTAACTGTTATCATTTTTTATTATTTTTAAAGACTAAAGGGTTTCAAAAAATTAGATATGTTTCAATTGTATCAAAACACATTAAAAGTCTTAACATCCTAAAGGCTTCTTCTTAGTCAGATTCTGATACACAGCAAACATTCTAGCACATTCTGTGTTCTAGACATTATAAACAGATTGAGTACTCTAAAAAAATGGTAGAACTCCATACAAGTCGGAGTCCTCTGATTGTAATCTCTACAACTAGAAGAGGGGTTATGCCCCCGTTTGGCCTTGTGCCATCATCTGACCTCAAACCAGCAGCTGAAAGGCCCGGCCTATTGCACTTCAGAAAAGAGCGAGCTTCCGCCTGGCACCAGCACTGAGTAGATAAGCCTAATTAAGAGATGGAGAGATGAGAGCGGTAGAGCAAAGCCCCCGCCAACATCAGTCTCTCTGCTCAGCCCATTAAAACTACAGAGCAGGACGAGGGAAACAAACACAATCAAAGACCTATTCCTGTGCGTTTCCTGTCTAGAAATTGGCCGTAGGCATTATCTCAAGTTAGCACGGCACGCTCGCAATGGAACCTGATCCAAAAGCTACAAAGGCAAACTTTCACCCGCATGCAACACCTGTTTGCGATTAGTGTGTTCGACAATGTTCCCTTCCCTTTGGGCTACTTTGTTTGGCTTTAAAGTTCTGTTTCTTAACGAAATATGTAAACATCACAATAATAATCCCAAAGTGAATCAAAGATTTGGCCAGGCGGGAAAGAGTCAGCCCCTAAGCTCTTACTGAGTAAAACCACAGTAAGATGAAATGTTCATATATCTAGACAAACCCCAGGGCTCTTGTTATCATATCGATCTGCCCGACAGGAAGTGGCCTTTAGTCTCTGGGCTTCTATGGTGCTAGTAGCTTAACATGGTGAACCGACAGAGCAGCAAACACTAAAACTGAATCCTGGTTCTTTTTTGTGCACAAGCCAAGCAAAGTCTTGTCTGTCAACGCCACATTTATTAGTCAAATTCTTCTCGAGCCAAAGCCTGCTTTGCTTTGGGAAGGAATCTGCGTGTCATGGGCTTAATGGTGAGCAGTTAAGAGCCGTTAGTGAAGAAGTTACAGCTCCGGCTCTTCAGAGAAACAGTAGCCCTGTCTGTTTGAGAGGGTCATAGGATCGTGTTACTGCTCCTCATGTGGTTTGGCTGTGTTATTCCAGGCCACCGGGTAAAGCGGTGCGTGGATGTGCGTACGTGTGTGTGCGTTTGCTCTTTTCCAATAAAGCCTGACCTCTATTTCCATCCTGCAAATTCAGCACATGGTCCTCTGTAACTCTTTATGACAGGCCTGATCTGGCTTTTTTCTCAGAGAGAGAGAGGGGAGAAAACTGAAAATGAGAGAAGGAGGGGCAAAAAAAAAAAAAAAAAAATTGAAGTGTTTTGTCAGCCATAATTACTCTTCAATTATGTGGTCCAAACATGGAATTAGGGGGCACTTTGTTGTCGGAGCAGACGCTCTTTGATCAGGCCCTGGTGAAATGTGTTTCGAATTAGGGGCCCGGTGCTGTGATGTATGTGTCCTGTCAGGTCCAGGATAACAGTAACAGGACCAGGGGGCAGGGTCACCCCCACCTGCTGAGGATCAGGGCAGAGGGGGTGTAACTGAGCTACAGCTGCTGCCCCTGCCCCTTAACCTTCAGACGTGCTGGTTTTCACCATCACTGCCTGCCAAAGACCCCCAAGTGTGCTACAGCTGACTCTGTGTGTTCGTTTAAGGGCGTTTCTTCAACTTTCCGCACGTTTATGTTTATATGATCATTTATATGGCATGAATTATAATGTTTATGAAGTTTAAAGAAAATAATTAAATAAACCATTTCAATATGCATTGTGTAAAAATTATTAATATAAATTCATATAAAAAGATGATGTTCCACAGTTGTGGTGACATTTCCACCACACCAAACAATTTAGCCCTAATAAAGTTGTATTATTATTTTTTATGAAGGTTAGTCATTTTAAAATAAAGTCTGACCATGAAATGGTAATTGACCATTTTTATTTTATGAATGTTTATTATAAATTATTTTGCATGAACATATTTTTTTCCCATTTTCTTTCATTGTTGTTTTATTAAAAACAATCAGCCTACATTTTTCTCATTTGAGAAGCTGTTACACTTGGACATATGTAACAATAATGAATGAAATAAATCACAATTTACTGTTTCATGCTGACTTTGTGGTAAATATCACTTGTGTGCAAAATATATTTATTGTGTATCAATTCCAATCAAGCTATAATTTAGTCAAATTGTGTTTTTATATGATTACATTTACATTTAACCTCGTGAAGTGCACAGACCCGCCTTTGGGCTTGTTATCACTTTGTTTACATCTACTACACAGGTGACTGTCTAAAATATTAATAACATTAATTGTCAAATGATACATATTTTGACTAATCTAAGAGTTTAGTGTCTATTTACAGTATGGTCTCGGTTTTACAATAAAGTTGCTCCAGTAACAATAATATTGTTATTTGTGTTGGGAGTACACATGACAACATCCTAAAATTTATTTGGGACTTCATGCCTTTGTTATGAAATAGTGAGCGTGAGATGAATTCAATCCATCACATTTGAGTAAATTATACATATCATTATTCATAACATAACATGCTAGATGAAATTCTGAAATATGAAATTATGCTACATTAAATTAGCCTTCACAAAAATGTTTTTAACATTTCATTTCCACCACAGAACTTGAGATGGATGGAACTGACACTGTGTGGAACACTTGAAATTTCCATTGCTGTCAGAAAAAAAGAGAATCAATTAAACTATTAAACGTGTGAAAAGTGTTTTAAGAGAGTTGATTTTCTAATAGTGCCTGAAGTTGAAAAACACCCTTAAAAGAGATCTCTCTACATGAGCACATACCGCATGATAAACTAACAGGTTTTGGAAAGCCTTTGTATGAAGGATTGAGAAAGAGAGAGGGAGTGACAGATGAATACGAATATAGACGTCAATCAACCCAAGTCAATTTTATGATTAACATTCTGTCCCTTTACAGTCATAAATTACACAATATTTCATATTAACACTCCCAGGCAAACCCACTTTCCCATTAAGCACTGTATGCCAGTTGTGATAGATTTGTTAAGAGCAAAATTCATCATTGCAACTATAAAATCTGCTGCACTAAAAACGTCCAGTAATACATAACACACACGTGCTGCTGTCATCCGTTTTCTCTTTGAAAAACATAAACGTGCTGGAATTTAAGAATTCAATGCCGTTTTCTCTTTGTATCAAGCATTCATGTTTTCATAACCTCTGGTGCTATGTTTCAAACACCTCTCCAGAGTCTTAAGCAAGTCAGAGACTCATTCTTCTGCCCGTCTTAAATCCCTCATTTCTCAGGAGAGGTTGGTGAACACTGGCGGTGGCCCACGCTCCAGCCTGACAGCCATCTGCCGACTCCCATCGGTCCGCTGGCGAGTGATACTGAGCAGGCAGGCGATCTCTCCCAAGAGTGTCTACATGGCGTGTGTAAAGGGGTTGTTCTGTGGCTTCGCCGAGAGCCCCTTGAGTCACCGTTTCGGGCTGGAGGCCCAGGGGAGGAGGGTGGTTGTTTGTGAGGCAGAGGGAGAGAGTGAGCCCACTCCAAAGCTGCCTCCTCAGGCAGTGGCCCTCTGGAGGGTCCCTGGAACGTCTTGGAGCCATCTGGGGAGAAGTGGAGCGTGGCAGAGAGCAGCTGGACCCTCTGAGCGCCTATTTAAGTACTGGCAGCCCTGAGGCACCATCAGTCACATCACAGAGACAGAGCGGGGACATGCAAAGAGGGGCAAGTAGGAAACAGACACCCTTAAAAATATAATTGCCCACAAATCACCAGCTCATGCCCCAAATATGCCCTTGGCTTATGAACTCTAGAAAAATAGACTTTACACTAATAAAACTTACCTACGAAGATATGCCATATTATAAAACTCAAGCATTACAAGATTCCAGCAGAACACCAAAAAAAAAAAACTCATAAAAGCTGGAATATACAGCTGGAATAACTTCTTCCCAAAAATATTACCAACATTAGTCTGTTAGTTTGCTGAGACTGGAAGCAGAAGATATCAGGCTATTTTCCTAATTTAAATAGAAAGGCTGAAATAAGGTAACATTTAAAACTGATCAAATTTACTTTATACAGCCTAATTCTTAAAAAAAACTAATAAAAAACTAATGACAGTTGAATTTTTTTTTCTGCTGTATATTATTATGATGCTTTTTAAGTTAAACAATGTAACATTTTGGATTGGTGCTTTAGTGTGAAAAAATACAATTTATATAAATATTAATAATAATAGCTAATTATAATTTTTAACACAAACAATAATAGCTATTAGTATCATCTGATTTCTACATCATTGCATCCTTGCTACAAACAACTTCAACCTTGCGCAACCACATCTGCTATGTACTTTCTTTACATTTCTGCTATGTACTTTCTTAGTGGATTCTCAAAATAGTTTAAATAGCTTAAAGAAATTGTGCTAAATGTTTAGCCACAACTATGACTTTGCACATTTTAAAACTCGAAGCTTTAAAAAACTATTTAGATGGATTTTTGAAGTAAAAAAAATAATAATTTTGTAATTATTATTCCAAGTACGGGGTCATGCTTGTGTGTAAGGCTTCAATACTTCAGGAAATAACAGTCGAGGGGTAGACAAATAATATGCAGTGTGACTAATAGAGCAGTTTACTTAAGATCTGTATCTGTATGCATACAAAGTCAAGTTCACTAGGCGGACATCTTGATAACGCCCCCTGCAGTTATTTGCTATGTAGGATGTAACAGGCACACAACTGCATCATTTGAAAAGGAAAAAAATGAAATCTCCAAAACTGATTATTTTTGAAAACATGATTCAAATCAGGAAACAATATAAAGGTAACAAATTTAGCAATATAAAAAAGTGATTGGCTCTTTAAAATCCAGGACTTTCTTTCCACTACATTGGCTATGTTCAAATAATCCATTAGTAATCTGATTTATGGCTCAGTCAGATTAAAAAGACCTCATGTAAACACCTCAAATGATCTAATTGAGCTTGATCAGAATTACATTTTGATCTGATTAAAAGGGGTGGTGTAGACCTGAATAATCCATATGCAAAAACTGCTTGATTATCTTCTCAATTGGATTCAAAAATACCTCATGCACATGATGCCGTGATGTGCATAAGAAGTTGTACTTCTTATAAATGTGCATATATATTTGTTTACATAAATGCGAATGTAAATATAAATCTGAATAAGATTGCAAGTTTAGAGTTTATATAAACAGAACTTTCAGATTCTGAAATCGGACTGGATTCGTTCATGCTGACGAAACTTAGCGCATGCAGCTAAATGTTGAGTGTTAAGATTTCATCCAATTTAAATGTCCTAGTCTCTCACATGTATACAGACACGAGTCTATCTGTGAAGTGGAACAAACTGTGTTGTTTTTAACATCTCAGGAAGCACACTTCTGTGAAGCAGCTAAACGCAGGAATTACTGCAGCTTTAAATAAACCACCACATGCACAAACAACACGCCGCGCTGTCTTATCACATCACCTTATCATGCTTCCAACTGTCAGCATCCCAGCAGCATAATTATTCCAAGCCTGTCAGCCCACACCTATCTTTTCAGCTTTATTTGGGTGTTTTTTGAGCATATCGGATGGAAGATGAAACCTGGGCATAAATCTTACAGCTGGCAACATTCATCACGAGATTTCCTTGGCTGGAAACGGAAAAGTAACTACAGAAGACAAATCATTAAACAAATGCCGCAATGTGTGATTCCTCTGTTAGTAATCCGTCGTTCTGGTCCAAATGGCTGACAGACGAGCTACCACATGCTAAACTTGTAGTAAAGTGTTTGAGAAATAATTGGGAAGGTCGTGGTAAGACTCGGCTCTCTGCTCCTGGGGCCCATATGAAAACGAGCCACTTGCTGAGAACCAAATGCTCGCTTTTTATTTCTCGTTCAGGTTCACACACACAACCCCTCCGGTAAAAACACAAACACAAGCCCCTAAAAGACATAAAACTTAATAGGCACCATCCTCTCAGCAGTGCACTTGTCGGTTGCTCGCTAGAGGCGGTGTAGGTGGTTTTCTCCTGCCGTTTGGCTGTCTTGATGCTTTGTGTTCGTCCCAGGAGTCCTTATTTATGAGGCTGGGGAGACAGCGAGGGTGATGAGGGAAGAGATTGCTGGAGAATGAAAGAAATTAGATTTCTAAACCGAGAGACAGGGAGAGAGGGAGAAAGCTCCTTGTCAGGAAGAGCATTAATTAAAGTGTTAAAGCTAAAAGAAGTATTGACTTCCTCTTTCGTTACACCCCCCCCCCACCTTCTGTGCTCCCTACGGTACCGTCTTCTACTGCAGGCCTAGAGAGCTGACTGCAAGAAAAAGGCCCACCAAGACCAATTAAAGCCTTCAGCACCAGGCTGAGAGCAAGACAAATGGAGGGAGAGAGGCTCGATTACAAGAAACCTTTGTACCAATGTAAAGCAATTAGAGCGCTCTCAGGGGCCAGACAGCACGGTACCTATGTGTCATGGATCCGACATGCCGGCTAAAGCTCCCAACAATCACTCTTTTCTGCTGCCTCGGCCCACTCAAATAGCCATATTAGTGTCATATATCAGCTCACAGGCCATCTATTGGTTACAGCTGGGGCAGGAGAGAGCGAAAGTAAGCGAGATGTCTAAAAAACGACCAACCTTTGACCCTTCACGACAGAAACAATATGCTGGAATCCACGCTTAGCCCTGAGGGATCCTCTCTTTAGTCCGGCTTAAAATCGCTGTTTGTTTTAGAGGTCAAAGGGCTCAAACTTGGCATGTTGAGCCTTGATCTTATCTCTGATTTACTACTCGTCTAACATTATTCATAGTTAATGAAATAAAATATATAGCACACTGCAAATAAACGTCTCTTATTATATATATTAAAAGTATTGAATTCAAACTGGCCCAAATAAAAGTAGTGCAGCCTGTCAGGAGGAGGTCATGAGCACTGGTGGATAACAAAGTGATTTTTAATGTAAATTTATGTTCATTAGTTCTATCTACAATTAACCGAGTGAAAATTCTTTTAGCGACCCGAGATTACGAAGTAATTTTGAAAAATGGCAGCAGATCAGTTACGATCTTTTTCTTTTATGGCGAGGCAGCAGAGGCTGAGGTTATTTATTACACCTTTTTAAGAAGCAGGTAGAACAGAATAAATGTGATGCTGTCATAGTGTGTAATGGGGCCAGTAATGGCAGACTGCAGACTGCATAATGATGATCTTTCTCATGTAAGACCTCACAAAAAAAGTATCGCTGTCATTTTCGTTCTTGCATTTAGCACCACATTTTAGAAAAATAAGTGACAAACTGCTTCTAAATGTGAGCTTTTGTATAATCAGGGGTTGTAAAGAGCCTCTTGCACCATTTTAAGGATGTTCAGAAACAGTCGTGTACATACATGCAGTGACAGATAGTCTCATCTTTCCATGTCGCTATAAATCCAAACCTTCAAATTGCCCAAAAGTATGGGATTGAGGCGATTTTCCTAGCATCTGGGAAAGGCCGCCATGTTTCAAAAGCTCCCATTTCTTACATCAGTCAAACAAAAACAATATCTCAAAGGAATCAATCCACAAATGACAAGCCAAATTGTTGAAAAAAGTTAAATTTCCAGGAATCTACGGCTCTGAAACGAGTTTAGGACTTGGCCCAGACATAAGGCAATGAAGTCAACCAAAATTACCCAGCAATCATGGCAAGCGCTCTGGATATTAGCCCGCAGTAAATCAGCCTGACGACGGAGATTTCCCTAACTACAGAAATATGGGAGGCTGTCTCTCATTTTCTCTGGGTCTCTGTCTAATTCTCTCTCTCTCTCCTCACAGTTTGGGTTTGATGGAGTCCCTTGGCACTGCTGGGTAAAAGCTTCAGCAGATGGCTAGATACTTGGCTCGGGAAGAGAGCCATACTTAATATTTTTGGCAGAACTACAGGCATATGGCAAAAGTTCACGTCAAACGCTGCGCTTCGCTGGCAGAGACCATCTCCAAAAGATGGAGGAGCACAAGGCAGAATGTTTTTCTCCTTTTCACCATTTAAAACTAAGATAAAACAAAAAGAGACAGAGGAGTTGTCAAAATAGCAGGCTCTCTTGATTGATTTGCTGCGGTGACTGTGAATGTGTGTAATTCAGCAGGAGACCGGCCAACTCCACTCATTTCTCAAATAAACACAGCCACAATAACAGAGAGCGCGAAGATAAACATGGTTCTGCTTAAGATCAACTCGCAATCCGCAGCGCGGTGGAACCTGCCAAAACTGCACTGCCCTCAGCACTTACTAAAGGGAAGACAGTCAAGACGATGATCTTAGTGGGAGAGCACGGAAAAACACAGGGCCTTTTGTCTCCGTCCAAAAGATTAGCTCCGAAGACATTTGTGGAGATTGGATACACATTTAGGATTTAAGGGATCGTTTGCAGGATTCAAAATCAATAAAGGCATAGATTGTGGAGCCGCCGGAGCCACGAGCGGAGGAAAAATCAAATAAGAGACTCTTATCCTCAGAATATCTCCTGCTGGCAAACACATGTGGAGATATGATTATTCTGCTGGTCAGAGCGCTGTTTTCATTTCTTTCAAATTCAGTTTCAAATTATGTCTAAAACTGTGTCTTTAACTACATGGAGGGCAGGCAACGAGATTACTATTTGGGGGATAAGTCACAAAACTACTGTTTTGAGCTTGTAAACTGAAAATGAAAAAGGACTGGGAAGAAATATAATGAAACGCGTCCTACAGACAAGAGCGACACCTAAAATTGTGCGGTTTGTTGAGGAGAGGTGCGCTATTACTTTATTAAGCTACGCCATCCACCACAAGACGTTTTCTTCAGAGGCAAAGCAAAATATATTGTTTTAATCACTACTTTAATCCCTGGAAACTTGAATTTGTTCTGTGTTTGTGTTGTATAGCACATTCATGTTTGTTCTGATCATGCAAAGAAAACATTTTGAGCTTAGGACAGAAAAAAAGACAATAATTCTTCCCACATCAGACAACAATCACATGGCAATATCATTCTTTTCTCCTATAATTTATCCTTCCATCTAAAAGCTTGGCATTCTCAAAAAAATGATCCCTTGTGAAATAAAAAGGGGCCTCTATCAAATCCTGATGCAGAGAAACACTTTGAAAATAAATCACAGGAGGAGAAGCCAGAAAAACAGCAAAAATAAAAACAATTAGAGGACGAAATCAAAAAAGATGAAGGAAAGACATCATTCATGCTGCAATCATGTGTATATAGAAAGAGACGGAGATAGATAATAGAAGAAAATAGAGAAAAACAGAAATCCCATCTACATCCCTTGAAAAACAGAAAATGCGCACCTACAAAAGTAATCGTTTTTCCAAACCACGCATGAAAGAGAGGCCAAGGACGTTGTATCCCAAGCGTTAGATTGGTTTCACATCAGATGATTAGCCTCATCCATGCTAATTACACTGAATGGAAACTAATTAGGAGGAACCACTCTTCAGCTAATGAGGATTTGGGGCCTTTCTTAGGACATTATTTAGTGACGCACACATCCTCCCTTTAAGCCAAACAGCAGTACTAAAAAGCTTCACAGCAGTACAGATATTGAGTCATTTATCACCAAGATATTCTGTGTTTCGAAATCTAGAGCCAAAAACAATGTTTAAAGATAATCGCTGATGCTAATTAAGCTCTTGACTAAAAAAAATAATTGTTACTTTAAATATTAGAGAATATCACAGTTTATATGATTGCATTTCTCTCTGAGAACACTGCTCTTTTATCTCAAGCAGTTGATGTTTTATTTGTTTGTCTTATCGGTGCTAATGAATTATGTAAATGACATCACTTTAAATTAGCAGAGGTAATTTGCATGAGGTGCTGTTCTTTATATGACATTATGAATTTCATACCGCGCGTCACATTCTCTGCGAATAACAAGTCTAAAAATGAACGTGAAATGATCTTTAATTGGAGCGCGCGAGCAAAAGCGTCAAACCTTTCTCCACGGGCTCCCAGGGCCCGCAATTAGACCCGCGACAGAAATCAAAACCCGATGACAATACCCACAATCCCCCTCTGCGGACATGTTTTCCTAACCTCCCAGAAAACCCTAGCAGAGGTCCACTTATTCTGTCAAAAGAGCCCCATGTCTAAAATCAAAACAACCCAATCAGCAGACACACTGGTTCGGCTGTCCCACTGATTAAATGAACGGTGTGTGTAAGAGAGAGCGAGAGGGAGGAAAAGAGCGTGGGGGAGAGTGCAATTTGCTAAATTACAAGTATTCTGAACATGTAAATATAGTTTAATTACAGCAATTAAAGAAGATTACTGGAGATTGGCAGATGGGGGATGTAATGCTCTTTTAATTAAACTCTGAATATACTGTAACACAAACAGAATGTTAACCCCACCGAATGGAATGGGTAGTTAGACCCTGACAAATTGTATCCCCATGCCTCTCTCTGAAGACTCATAATTACCAGTGTTTAGAGGGAGAGCTCGTATGTGTGAGCGTGTGTACGTTTCTGTCAGGGCAAAAGAGACAGCGGCAGAAAATTGAAAGCAGGCCTTTCTGGCTGCAATCGCCGACTCTAGAAATAGCAGATTGAATTAGGATGACATCAGGAAAAACATTTTGACAACAGTTAATGTGGCATTAGGACCAATTAATTGGGATTTAGTGTGTGAGATCACTCTCTGTGAATTAGAAACAGTCTTTTGACTCGCAGATGAAAACCTTGGAAATGAAGGCTAACAAAAGTACGAGGCCTTGGCGGGACTTCAAAGCACCAAGGAAAAGCGGAGGGGGCTAAAGAAAGAGAGAATGGAGCTGGCACACACTGAAGAAGTTCTAACCGATCCGGGGATGAAAGCAATGCCAGTAAAATGTTCATAGATTACGGTGGTGGTTTGCTCCTAAGTAAACTTTCTAATGCCTGACAATAAGAGCTATCTGAAACTCCATATGTGTCCAATGCGAAAGGCTTTACATAATCCAAACAGCTGCTATGTAAGTCTGTAAGTTGCTACATATGGAATAGATCCGGGACCAGTTTCCCATTTCTAACAACAAAACTCTAATGTGTAAACAGCATCAGGTGGTCTTTTCAACCAACATGGCTTGTGGGAAAGGCATTTCCAGTGGATCTATACAATAGTGTAGCAACGTTGTATAAATACATGTCAATAGTTTATTAGAAATTCTAACAGAAAGATCAATGACCCTCGCCCAGGGCCTCGCAATAACGATTGCCTTTGGAAAGGCATTTAAGAGCTTAATCTCTTCATCATGTGGTATTTGGAAGCCTAACTTTGTTCTTGTTAGGCAGATCAATTGCATTAATTTACAAAATGGGGGAAAATGTCACCTTTCATCCTTTAAGTCGGCAGCGAGTGAGAGAGCCGCATTAACGAGCGTGACTGCTCCACTCCCTCATATTAGCACAGAGAGGTGTCATGGGAGACCTGACCTACAAATTTTAATTACCGCATGAAAAATGCAGGGCCGATGATGAACAGTGACATCGAAAGTGCAACCAAAGAGCCGTCTGGGTGAATTAGCGGTTTCTCGTCTGGACTGGAATGAGACACGGATGCATGCTAAACACAAAGAACAGAACATCAGATGAAGCAATGTTTGTGTGATGCATGTGAACTCATAAAGTTTGTTCTAGCATGTGACACGCACGAGCTTCCATGTTTACCATAAGTGATTCAGTTTATGTGTGTTTATACATGTGAACAAAAGCCTAAATTAAATCTGCTTAACATATACAATTATCATATCTCTTCACAAGTCTTGGATTAAACCAATCAATTAATATGGACTCATTTTATGGTGCCTTAATGACTTATTTGTATCTTCTAAATTTTGGTTACCTGGACTTTCAATGGCGGAACAGTAGACAAAGATGAACAAAGGTCTTATGGGTTTGGAATGACATGAGGGTGAGTGATTACATAATTTAGATTTTTAGTGAATAACCCCTTTTAAGGCTTTAATAATAATAAAAAAACTAAATCAATAATCAAAAATACATAACAAAATCAAATAATATATATATATTTAGAATAATAAATATTTTACACTTTCAATGCATCACTGTTTCTTCAATTTTTTCCCCAGTCGGTTGTCTTTTAGATGAAAAGTGACAAAAAGGAGAAGTAAAAAAATTAAAAAGATAAAAATGGAAAAGCACTAATGCGACATCAAACTCGTTTTTTCTTAACCATGGGACTAACTCACAACATAGACCAGCGTTTAATGACAACACCTCAGCGTGTTGCTCAGCGCTCTCCATCTTGTGTTCATTTTAATGCAGACATAATGGGTTCTCACGGATCAGTGCACCAGCATTGTGTGCATCTTGTTGCCGTCTTGCATCAGAGAGGGTGGATGTTTCTGTGAGATAATTAAAGCAACGTGAGGAGCAAGAACTCAGCACTTCTAGACCCACAAAGATTCATCGGGGGACTGTTCTCAAAGGCAAAACAATTTGTGTCAGATAATGTTTGGGTTAGGCAACATAGGGTTAACTGACACACATAGTCTCCCCTGACAACGGCTGACTTCATCATTGTCTCTATAGAAGGTAGGAGATTCTGAGCGATGAATATAGATACTCATTAACCATGCAAAAGGTCTCAAGTAATCAGATGCATTGCCATAGAAGACAATGAACAAAAGCTTGTTTTCTTCCATAGGAGATTAGGATCACATGTCCGCCTTCAGATTTGTCTCTCATAATGATGTCACATCCTTTCTGGACTGTGTATTTGAAATGTTTGGAGTACAACATCTGATAAACAGTGCCAGAAATAAGAAATACATAGAAACAAACAGAACTTAGCAGGATGATAACATTAAGATCTAATAGGGCATGAAACAGTGAGTAATTGGGATCTGTTCTAAAAAGTGTTTACGTTTGGGAGTTAGCAGATGGTTGAGATTAGCGGTTTTGAAGTTTAGCGTGCTGTGAGTTGCAAATAATAGAGCTGGGCTTTCCAGAATCCAACACAGAAACCACAGACACTACATTCCCACACTTGACATCAATCGGGGTGTCCTGCCAGAAAAAGAGCAGCCACAAAAAACAGGCATAGCTTCATGATAGCTTAATCAAGACAGTCTTTAGGATAAATCAATCATGATAGATAAGTAGATTTTCTTCAAAGATTTCAAGTGCTTGCCAAAATCTGTCGCCTCAATGCTAGGGTGCTCTGAGTGGTTTGCAGCACATTGATATGCGGTTAGTAGGGTGTTCTAGGTGGTTGCTTACTGAATATTCTGGTCTCTAGATTTAGTGCAAGTATCAGTTTTTCCTGTTAGTTTTATCATGTGGCAATTTAAAAGTTTAGTTCTAAGTTCTTTTCTAGTTCACCTAGGAATAAGATAGGATGACTTGCTTGTGATTTCCAGTGATTTTGCTATGTAACAGGTGCCAAGACTAAACTGAATCTGTAAATTTAATCTACAGTATATTTAAACCTGTAGCAAACATGACATCAGAGCTGTTAAATTATATTCAGTTAAAACTGTTCACTTCAACGTATCCATTCTAAATGATAATTCAATGATTTAAATATGTAGGTAACAAGTAAAAAAGTTGATATACATTTACGTAAAAAAATTTGAGGTCTGTACAATTTATGTTTTTGAAAGAAGTCTCTTAAGGCTCACTAAGACATTTATTTGATCAAAAATACAGTAAAAACTGCAATACTGTGAAATATTATTACAATTAAAAACTACTTTTTTCTTTTTAAATATATATTAACATATTATGTATTCTTGTGATGGCAAAAGCTGAATTTTTACTGCTTAATATTTTTATATATATAAAATCTGGAAACCTTGACCCCCCCCGAATATAAGTTTAAATATAACTGACATACAATTTAATGTGTCCTTAATGAATAAGTGTATTAATTTCTTAAAAAGCAAAAAATCTTACTGACCCCAAACTTTTGAACGACAGTGTATGTAGGTAACTATTAAAATTTAATTAAATACATTAAATTAAATGTTACCTTAATCACTTTAAATCTACATTTTTAAAAAGACTGACTGCAATTATGGTTCCTCTTATTGAGGGGCAGGAAACAAAATGACCCTTTAAAGCTATTTAAAAGAAAACACAGTAACACTGATATATATATATATATATATAGAATACTGCCAAAAGTTTGAAAAACATTAAGATATACTGTAATTTTTCCCCAGTCCTACCTGGCATTTGTGTAGTAGTCTTTAAGGTCAACATTGAAGGAAATTATTCAAATTTATATGACTTACTGAGTAATGCACAGTTGCGAAACTGTAGACAAAGCAGCACCAAAATGGTCCTCATAACACTCCTGGCCTTTTACCTTAACTTTAATTTCTCTTAGTCTGTCTGTCTTCTGAGTGTGAGCTCATGCACTGCTAGAGCTTCATTTACTCTTCAGTTTTGCCTTTCTTCCCATTTTTCCCTGCATTCTTTCCTCTATACTTTGTTCATTCCTTCTTGGCCTATTGTGTGGAAATGATGGGTAGATCACAGGTCTCCTTCAGTCATCAGTGGGTTAGAGAAACTAATAGCTTAAAGTCTTTAAATTGTCACGTAAGCCAGTGGCTTTTAGACAAATTGAGGAAAATGGGCCCCTTTTCCAGGCCCCCCCGCGGCAGAATGTGCGGGTAAGTACAAAGGTACAGGCCCTTCAGGAGGGGGCGTGAAAGGAAAGGTAATGCAGTGCGTAGGTCTGTAAAGCTGCACATCCAATACCACCTGCTATTAGCTTTCTTACTGCCATTACAGCTGTCGAGATGGAGGGCCTTGACACTTGTGGAAGAAAAAAAACAGACGGGAAGTTAGAGGGGTATGTAAGAGCAACTTGAAGATTCAGCCCTTCACCTCCCAACCCCCCTATACACTGTCAACGGAGTGTCAGTCAGGGAAGCAATTTGCCTCAAATGGCACAGAGACACAGAGGGAGGAAGAAAAGCTATGAGGGATGCAGTTGGTGAACAATAAATGACAACCCTTGTCTCTCTCCCTGCTCTGCGTCTTGATCGGTGTCTTATTATTTACACGGTTATGAGGGAAGCCATTGCTAAAGGACAAATTCAGATGTTGAAGCATCATAATGGATGCATCAGCTCTCAACAGATGGGCTCTATCTGTAAACAAATGTAAAAGAGCAATTGACATCAAAATTGATGTTTAACATCAATTTAAAACAGGAATGCACTGATAATAAATTCTGGCTGATGTGCTGATGGCTGATAAGCTGTACATTGATAGTATTAAAATTCTACAAATAAATAATCCCATATAAACATAAAATATATAAAACATATATAATTTTAAATGGTACAAGTGAATTTAGGCATCACAATGCTATAATGTATTGTATTTAACAGTGTTGTTAAATTGTGTGTTTTTAAACAATACCTTTTAGTAAATTTTAGATGACAACAAAAGTAGTCTAAGGTAAAAATAGGAAAATGAACAAGCACAAATAAATATTTCAAACTGGTAAATATATATCCAATTATTGACCAACAACGATAAAACTAATCTCTAAAATCAGCCCATATGATACAGATATATTGTGTTATTACAGGTAACTAAAATGACATCTAAAAATAAAATCAAAAATAATATTTATAATAAAATATAATAAAATTTGATTTCAGCAGCTCATTTTTATTTAGGTTAACCCGATGCACTGAAATAACTAAAATAAAAATACAAATGAATAAAAAATATATAGACATATTTACAAATAAACAAAAACTAATAAATATGACAAAACAGACAACAAAATTACTAAAAAATATAAAATTTTAATTAAAACAGAACATATAAATTAAAATCGATTTATTATTATAATTATTATATTAATGTTGGAATGAATACTTCCAGAATACGAGTACTTTTGATCAGTTCTTAACAGAAACATAGGAGGTAGGTCAGCCTTGCATATAAAACTATGATTATATGATGCTACACAGTATGAAAAGAATAAAGACTGAAAATATTAAAATGATATGTGTTCGCACATTAATAAAAACTACTAGTGAAGCTCTCCTTTAAATGCATTTAAAGCTTTTTAGATGTGACACACTAGCATATTTCGTAGCAAGTTTAAGTTGAAGTCTAGTGCCATACTTAGTGTATTTGTAATAAAAGTGAGTTATACTGTCTTATTGTTTTTGGATATTCTCTGAGATGAAGGCGTGGAGAGCTAATAAAAGCCTTGTTTCAGGCTGTAAATTGCCTCATTTCCAAAGAAAAGCTAGAGCCCATGACCCTTGAATTTTCCACACATGTGAATTCGGAGATAATGTGGTGTAGTTTTTCTTTGGAAACACGGCCTTGGCTAGATCTGTCCCATAGCCACTCTACTTAGGCCTTTTTTATTTTGGATCCAAAGCCTTAGGAAAAGAAAACCCGCAGAAAAGAGGGTAAATGGTCCCTTTAATTTAGCACATACAGTATCACATCTCACACTGAGGAATTGTGCATTAAAGTTAATGGGAAAGAGATTGAAGGACTGCCTCATTGAACTGTGCTGATTCAGGCCTCAAACCAAGAGCCCAATGTCTGCAAATCTACATCAAACTTAACAGTTCCTTAGAGAAGCTGTATGAAAAGTCTTTGACCTCATCTGTAATGCTGAAAGCAGCCAAGTTCCTCTCTCCGGCGACTGGCCATGACATCTGTGGATTGCTGCCGCTGCCTTCCTGATTTACCGAGAGTATTGTTCTAACCTCAAGCACCTTACCATAAGTACCTAAAATAATGCGTCTGTATTCAAACTTAACAGGGGACCCTGGTTGCAAGCACCTCTAGTGAGCTCACAAACCGCCAACACTATCTAGACCTCTTTTATATTCATAAGTCTTCAATTCACTCCAGATTCGGCCAGGGAATATATTAATATGATAACCAGTCATTAATCAAACCGCACCACGAATTCAAAGCACATGGCCTGTGCTTATAACATCTAAGACTTCATTCCCACGGAGTTTCATTTTTAATGATATCGTTTCCCAGTTTAAAATTCAGTCCCGTTTACAAAGGACACTTTAAAGAGGAGATTTTTAGTGGCTTTTTAATGCAATTATGACCCAGCGTTTGAGCAGCGTGCAGCTGAGAGACGTCCGGCTTTCAACACCCCCAGTCCTCATCGCTCCCTGCAGACTGCAGCTAATTGAATCGAAAGTTCAATCTTGCTGAATTAGTGGTGTGTGTAAGGGAGACAATTTATCATGTCCAGTTAAGCAAAATGGATTTGAAAAACATTAAGAGGCACTGATTGGCTTCAGCACATCATTAGTCGGCTGTTTTGCTGCCCGTATGCATGATGAGAGAGAAAAAGACAGGAAAAGAGAGATGACAGACCAAAGCCAGCGAGACGGAGCTTAACTCAGGTAATTGACATGAGGGAAATGCTCAGTCATCTCTACTCATTAGACGCCAGCGCTATGAAACGCTGGAACAAGACTAATAATTAAAGCTAAATAGAGGTGCGGGAGAACTACAAATGCTGACTGACAACGGATCTGCTAACTTTGTTGGGTAATGCTCATAATATCTATCCTATTTCTTAACAATATTAGTCAGAAATTACTTGCTTAAAGGCTGGAATACACTACAATTGTCACGGTGCACACAACGGGGAGGAACGAGGAACACGAGACGAGGAGTAAACTCTAAATAACAGTCTTTAATAAATCCGACATGGCAAGGCTGAGACAGACAGGAACACCGGGAGTAACGTGTAGACCAGCCAACACAGACAGCAACTTAAATACACAGGTACATCACAGATAATTAGACAAACACAGGTGAACAGGAATTAACTAATAATCACACTAAACCAGGACAGGAAACAAGCCAAATAAGGACACAAGAGGGAAACACATGACGACACATGACTGACAACAATAGAGCTGTCACTAATTATTATTTTGTAATAGAGCAATCAGTCGATTATTTTGACGATTAATCAAGTAATCTGATATTTTTGAGGTAATAAACCTAAACCTAAGGGAACAATAGGTTCGAATAAAATATCAAACGCAAATATATAGTTTTATTAAACAAAGCAGTTAAAATACATAATGACATAAAACAAAATAAACCTAAATTAAAATTATAACTTGTAAATTATATATTATATCAAATGTTTGCAGAGGGCGCCAACGATGATTTATTTGACCACTTTACAGCACAATCTAATCCTTGTTAAATATCGACTAAACAATATTTAATTCAAATGTCCTATTTGGCCACTTCTTTAAGATATAATGCTGCAGCCACGGTCATTTCTTGAACAAGAACGTGGACAATTAGCTTACATTTATTTTAATATTAAATATCTCAACACACATCATTAGATATGACATTAAGCGCAACTTGTGCATATTTATTTAATAAAAAGGCTTGACTGCTTCCTTTGGTGGATATTTGTCAACTTTTACAATCTGATCAATCTCAGCATGCATTAATTTTGTGTCGCTAGACGTTTGCCTCACTATAAGGTTAAATTATGCCTACATCTTTCTTTTTATCTGTGCTCTGGAAGTGATCTGTTGATTCTGCTAAACTTTAATTAAAACTGAAACTAAAACTGAAACTAAAATATTCATTACACTAATAAAAACTAATCTGAAAACGATATAAAAAAAAACTAATGTAAAAATGCAAAAATATAATAACCTTGCTCTCTACCGTTTATATAAAAATGACCAAAAAAAACAACAACAAACAAATGCAAATAATTACAAACGAACCTTAACAGTTAAAAACGGCAAGATTTTAAAACAAGGAAGGAGGAAACAAAGAATCTGCAGTAAAATCCTGGCACCAAAATAGTCCCTTGTTCCACACATAAATAACACGCTCTCTGCCATGATGTCTGTACCACGCCTTCAGCTAGCTGAGCGTGTGAGGAAAATAGCACTCTAGGGGCATCCGTGGAAAAGGTAGAGCCCAGACGAGTGTTACTCAACGGCCCTTAAGAGAGACCGTGGTGGCATGGAGGAGCTGGCCCGACTCAATCCCCCTGAATAAAACATCTAGCAACAATCCATAACACGGCCATGGATAAATCTCTCCATGCTCCCTCTGCCCTTGGTGGGAGATCTGTCTAGATTAGCCTGACATCAGGGCTATGGGGAGAAATGGTGTTTATCTGAACCCTAACAAGGGGGCTCTGAGCCTTTAAGCACTGAACTGGGATCGCTCAAGATGAAACACATTGCATGAATAGATAGTGGCCTGGTCTGTTGGATACACACTGCAAGAGAGAATGGAAAAGAGACTCTATATCTGCACATGAGTAAGACCCTGTGCATTAAAGAGATCCAAATTCATCCAAAAATTGACCTCAGGCCAAACAATTTAATCTTCCAATTTGTGGAAGTTTTGTGCATTTTTTTGCCAATACAATGAAAGTAAATGGGGTACAATGCTGTTTTAGATCCCACTGATTTTCATTTTATGGACAAAAACATGAACATTTCTCAAAATATCTTCTTTTGTGTTCCACAGAAGAAAGTCACAGAATGGACAGCTGTACTCTCATGGGACAGCCCAATCAGGCTGTGAAGAGCTTCTTCTGTCCTTCAACAGGCAATTAACACTGTCCATTACGGCCCTCAGGGGGTTACACAACCAGCCGTGCAGCTTTGTGTTTAAGGGCTCGAGGGTAGGGGAGACCGCAATCTTTAAGGTCACGGCCTAGAGAGGAAGTCTCATAAGAGAAGAATAAAAGAGGAAAGAGAGCCATTGGCTGCCGCAGACCAAATGGAAAGCAGGTGCTATTTGTCACCCCGTGGGGATTTTCCCTCTCTTCTGTTTTTCACATAGCTCAAACACTGGTTTCAAAGAAAAATACAGCTGAAAATTTGGAAAAAGCGCGTCCCGGTCAGCTGTACAAGCACATTTGCTGAGCGCCTGTCCTTGGACGGTTCTTCCACCGCCCATGAGACGAGCCCTCCGGTCCTGTTTGTGTGTTACAGACGCAGAATGTTTTCCTCCGACCAGATCGGTCACAACTCATAAATGTTTCAATGGTGTTCTCGTCTTTCTTTGATCCGAGGGTAAGTCGAGAAGCAGTTGTTCACACCATGCAATGCAATCTGCACTTCCTCTATGGGGAGATCCCCTCTAGCTTGACTTCCATGGCATTTTTCCTTTCTATCTGCCTCCATTTTTTTTTAAATGGCTCTTGGAAGTTTTATCAGGTTACTTTATACACCAAGTCTCCAATTACATGGGATACTGAGAAAAACATATTAGGGCGATGCAATTTGCTTCAACCTCCAAACCACCGGAAATGAGATCTGAGATCCCTAAGAGAGTAAACACAGTCTGCTTTTCCGAATTGTGAAGTCTGCATTCTGTCTAATTGAATTAAAACCTATTATTTTGTGGTGTGAACGGTAATTTAAGACTTCATAGGAGAAGACTAAGGGTGAAGTGAGTGAAAGGAAATTAATGGCAATTAAGCAACGACTCACTTGTTACTTGTGTCACATCCCTCCTTGTTGCTCAGTGTGTGTGCTGACAATCCAGACATTTAAGACAATCTCTCTCGGCCGCCCCGTCTCTCCAGCAGAGATCATTATGCAGTGTCAACCCCCTGTTGACAAGTTTACCCGCTCGCTCTCTCTGCACAGATGCTGCGGCGGCTGCCGGCGGCGCGGAGCTCAGCTTGGCGCGAGCTCCGAGTGGAAAGATTCTGTCATGTCTCAGGAGAGTGGTGTAGACGTTTTATAGCTCAGCTGAAACTCATAAACAGAGCCCCCAGCTAGCTGAAAGCATGACAGCCTTTCTATCTTACCTAGAAAAGATGGAGACCAGGTAGCCAGACGTGAAGTTTCAACTGAGAATAAACTACAGCTAATCAGCATTAACGTCAGCACTTTTTACAATTGATAAATGCAGTATGATGTAAAACAAGGAAACCATAACAAGAACATTTGACTTTTCTTTTCAGAAAACTTCTTTTTCTGCTTATTTTGTTTTGCTTTCATCCTCCTGTATGTGTATATTTTAATATATAGAGCATAAAATAATATCTATATCAACCAGTCAAAGCAACAGCAGAAGTTTGAATGCGCACTGCATTATGGCAACAGTTCCAACTGGCCTTCGTATTTATTCCCTGAAACCAACTTTCGTTGCTTTGCAACTATTCAAGGCCCAGACTTGGCAACCTTTCCAAGGCTTTTCATTTGAAATGGGTAATGTGTTGCCAATCTGCCGTTTAAAACTCCCCCTTGAGGAGACCCAGAGACTGTGAGGGGATCAATGCCACCGAGTCTTGGCACACACAAAAGTCTCTGCTGCCCAGCTCTTCACAGGGCTGGACCTGGGGAAATGCAGTCTGTGTTAAGATCTGGCCAGATGGGGGGAATTAAAGAGGGTTTCTGTCTTTGGCAGAACTTCTTGCATCAGTGCCTCATACAGACAGAAGCCTAAACCTTTTCAGAGAGAGAAACATTGCCTGAAACCTCAGATGAAGGCCAATACATCTTACAATTACAACTACAAGGCAAAATATGTACAACTGATGCTTTCTAACACAATATATACAATATTATGTAAAATTATATCTATAAAAATTAAGTGCTGCATGTGATACACACACACACACACACACACACACACACACACACACACACACACACACACACACACACACACACACACACACACACACACACACACACACACACACACACAGATTGCCTTGCACTTGGTATTTGGCAAGATGAATAGGTCAGCATCTTTCTAAATCCTTTGGCAAACAGCTATGATAGAAACAGATTGTTAATTATAAGAGCAGGTTGTTATGAGAGGCAGGCTCTCTCACGAACAGTTAACACCTTAACACTCCATATTCCATACTCCACTCCATATACATATATGGCATATTAGAATACCACATTAAACCATTTTATATAGTGTGATCATTTTAACAGTCTAAAAAGCTTTTTTTTTTTACTAAGCAAACCAAAAATAACCTTTAATTAAAAAGTGTAACTGTATCTATTGTTCAAAAGTTGAAATACAAATAAATTGGTTACAATTTAAAATAACTGATCTAATTTAATTCATTTGAAACTGTAATTTATTCCTGTGATGGCAAAGCTGAATTTGTGGCAGCCATTACATGATCCTTCAGAAATCATTCGAATGTATTTAATGAATATATGGTGTTCAAGAAAAAAATCTTATTATCAATGTTTTCAGGATTCTTTGCAGAATATAAAGTTTTTTATTTATTTGAAATACAAATTTTGAAAGATTATCAGTGTTTTTTATGTACTCTTACTTTTGATCAATTTAATGCATCGATTCTGAACACAAATATTACATTTAAAAGTAAGAAGTATAAAAGTAATAATTTCTTTCCAAAAAATGTTAATGACCCCATATTTTTGAACACTGGTATACATACTATAACAGAATAAATATATAATTTTAGCATGATGTGGTTTGTCTCCTCTCAATACTGCAATATTGTAATAAGGTATACTTTGGCCATCCGGCTTCACATAATCTATTTATCTGAAGGAAAACTTTGAGGAGAAGAAAAAAAAGAACCCTCAAAGTGATAATTAACTAATAAACAGGAGAGATGTACAAGTCTGTTAGATGTTGCCTATGAAGTTGCCTTTTTCACCCAGGGGATGAAGTCTGCCCAGCATGATCATGGCACTTTGAAGAACTTCAAAGTCCGAACTAGCCTCTGGATCCTGGCTTCCACACACACACGCACGCACGCACACGCACGCACACGCACACACACACACACACACACACAAAGATATAGACCCCCCCCCCAAAAAAAGTTCCCTTATGCACATACACCCACACATGCCTGGTAACAAATCCCTACTTTTGACACCTGGGAAAAATTCCTGTCCTCATTATCCGGTCTCCACGGTTACAGCTGAGTGACAGACCGTAGGTACCATGGCCGACATCACAAGAACGGGGCCATCCCACGGAGAGCACACATTATGTCATCATTTCATCCAATCATTTCCTTCCTGTTCCTCCTATGGTACAAGCGTCCTTGTCTAACATGACAAATCTTCCTTCCTTAGGCAGCCTATGCTATGTCCCTGCTGACGAAAATGCAACACTGTTACACAATATGCAATATTGTTAAATAAGTTGCATGTATTTTGAAGACTATTGATAGTAAGTGAATGTGTTCATTATATTTTAACAAAGAACATGTACATTAATCTGTATAATGTATGCTACATGTTCTTCAATACAAGAACATTAATAATATAGTAACAGAAATAATAATAGTTATAAAAGCATTAGGATCAAACTCCTTTCTGTTGCTCTGTCAAACACAACCTCGCTGCAATTCATACAACTTTAACACAGTCTGCGGCAGCCATCTTGAATTTCATTAGCCTTGTGCTAGTTTAACATGAAATGATGAAATGATAAAAACAATGAATGAAAGAAAGCTTAACGATCACAGCTATCAAGCGTTTACACTTCTATACTGTATAAAACAGCATGCTGTTATAGTGTTTAGTGTCTATACCGCAGAAATCCTGCATGTAGGTTAAGATGCCCACAATGCAGTTTTACAGTACTCCTAATCCACACACTTGGCTCTAGAGAATGAGATCCTGTTCCAAGTGTGTACATACACAACAAAAGATGCTGGAAGCAGACAGAGACAGCTTTAAATGCTAGCTCAGCTTCATTCAAACATACACAAACAAGCACATTTAAGTGTGTCTGTGAGCGTGGTATATGGCACAAGGCTGACCCTACGCGTCCGCTGGCGGAGAAGTACCTTTAAAAACACTATAAATGTGTCACTTCTAAGCTGTATCGTGTGACTGTCGCCATGTTGAGAAATGCAGACTTCATGTCCAAATACATTGAAAAAACCCTCAGCTGACAATTTCAAATAAAAACCAGTGAATATATACATTTTTAAACCCTCAATGGCCAAACAGTCTTAAAGGAAAGCTGAATGAAAACAACACATTTCAGAACTAAAATATATATTTAAATTAAATACGAGATGCTTGCATATGTACCTCATGGCTCTTTTTTTTGTAAACATATGCGTCATTTACATCAAACGTTTGTTAAGATTTGGTGTTAAACTAAATTAGCATATTACACAACACTCCATCTCATTATTTGACTCACAGTTCAGTGTACATGCTGTGCTTATGGGCCTACAGTGGCTCACGTAAATATTACTGTTCTAGTTGATGAGTGTTCAAATGTACAGCAATTTGTATTGAGCTTTTATGAGTTTTTACTAAGGTTGTTCAAGAGTGTGTGGAACACATACGGACAGGGTTTTACATCTTAGATATCTGCCAGTAAAAAAAATTCTAGACGTGCTTGAGCAATGACTAAATGCAATGCCAAAAAAAAAATGCTGACAAGGTAGCCAGCACACTAGTTTTTGAGATTGAAGTGCTCCCTACAAAGTCAGACGGTGGGTGGACTGTGCAAAGCAGAACACAGTAACAAGTTCAAGCTAATAAAATATATGTATTTCTTACTCCAAGGATAACAACAGAAGATAGAATTTATACATACTAGGAATGTATTAACAATTATTTACACAAAAAAAAAAAAAAAAACCTCACCTGAAGGAAATAAAGAGAGCTTGAATGTTCGCAAATCAAATAACTAAATAAAACGTGTATCATGATTTTTGAAAGAAGTCTGTTATGTTCGCCAAGACTGCATTTATTTGATGAAAAATATAGGAAAACGGAAATATTGTGAAATTTGATAAGAAATGTTTTCTATTTTAATATATGCTATAATGTCATTTATTCCTGTGATTGAAAAGCTGAATTTTCAGCATCATTACTCCAGTCTTCAGTGTCACATGATCCTTCAGAAATCATTAACAGACTGATTTGCTGCTCAAGAAAATGTTCTTATTATTACCAAAATTTTATAAAGTTGTGCTGCCTAATATCTTTTGTGGAAACTGTAATACATTTTTTCAGGATGAATTGAAAGTTTTAAGAACATAAATTATTTGAAATAAAATTCTTTGTAACAAATTTACTGTCACTTTTAAACAATTGAATGCCTCTTTCTTAGATAAGAGTATTAATTAAATTAAAACAATCTTACCGACCCAAAACTTTTGAATGTTACTGGCTTTCCAAGCCACATTGATAATACAAAACTTACAAAACACGCTCCATTAGCTTGAAAAGTGCAACATAAGCACAATTGAAACACCATAATGACACTACATTTGTTCAGTACTGAAGCGCAGGCTAGCAATAAGGTGCTCTAACAAGCATTCAGTTTATTCCAGGCCAGGGGTCAGGGGGGATTCAAAATAATGATACAAATTTCAGATCATCTCAACAGGCATTTGCTTGTTTTCACAAACACAGCAGTCACATCAGGCCACTGCTCAGCAAAAATGACAGCTCTGAAAAAATCTGTTCTCGCTCAGCATTACTCTGTCTACCTGACGACTTCTGCACTTTTTTTTGCCAAACCAATTCTCTTTCTTTCCACTGCAACAGCCCCTCCTCTCTCTCTCTCTCTCTCTCTCTCTCTGGAGGGGAGCAGGATCTCATTAGTAGCTGCAGGATAAAACGCCGTCCTCTCTCTGCAGGTTCAAGGTGATGGAAGATTAGACTGTTTGGCCCTGCCTCATCCTGAATGCAGCACGCGTCTCTCTCTGCCCGTGAACACCAAATTACATTGAACCCGGGGAGTCTAACTCCATTAATTTTAAATGGAAGATTAATTTAACAATATGCAGCGGATATTTGTTACAAACCCATCATGTGAAAGTGACGTTTGGCAATAAATTTGCGGGTGGCACACGCTGGCTCTGAAAGCCCCAGCAAAAATAAATCAGCAGGCGTTTCTAGCTTCGTCGTTCTCTAATGTCAGACACACACGGTCAAACTAATGCACATTCATGCACGCTCACACATGCCGATGCTTTAACACTCAAGCACACGCATACCAGCATGCAACACCACTATCTAAAAGACACCACTGAAATCAACAAAAATATTAACATTATGAACAATACTAGATAGTTTAGTCAATCACAGGTACACTAAAAAAGACAAAACATTTGAAACCCATTTTACTTCTCCAATGTGTTACATTTCTGTATATATTTAAACTATGTTCAATATGCAAAAAAAATAGGACAGGACTTAATTTTACCCATCAGGACTTGAAACATGGGCATTTTACACCAAAATGGAGCTAAACTTGAATGTGACTTTGTAGGTATTTTGACTGCTATATGGACATTTCAATGTATTCCAGTGATTCTGTATATATGTATACAGTCCGTGTCGGCCGCAACACCTCGAGCACTACCACACTGAGCACAGGTGCCCCACAAGGCTGTGTGCTCAGCCCGCTGCTCTTCACGCTGCTGACCCACGACTGAACTGCCAAGTTCAGCTCCAACCACATCATCAAGTTTGCCGATGACACATCAGTGGTAGGTCTCATCAGCAACAACGATGAAACGCACTACAGAGAGGAAGTGGCACAGCTGGCTGAATGGTGTGGTGCAAACAACCTGTCCCTCAATGTGAGTAAGACAAAGGAGGTTGTGATGGACTTCAGGCGAAACTCGGGTGACCACCCCCCACTGACCATCGACAGCTCGACTGTGGAGAGAGTCAGCAGCACTAAATTCCTGGGGGTGCACATCAAAGAGGACCTCACCTGGACCACCAACACTACATCACTCTCTAAGAAGGCGCAACAGCGCCTACACTTTCTCCGCCGGCTGAAAAGAGCAAGTCTCCCTCCACCCATCCTCACTACTTTCTACAGGGAAACCATTGAGAGCGTGCTGACCAGCTGCATCACTGTCTGGTACGGGAACTGTAGTGCAGCAGACCGCGAGACCCTCCAGCGGACAGTGAACACAGCTGCATAGATCATCGGTGCCCCTCTCCCCTCCATCCTGGACATTTTCCTTGCACGATGCTCCAGTAAAGCTACCAGTATCGTGAAGGACCCCACCCATCCCTCCCACAGTCTCTTCCAGCTCCTACCATCAGGAAGACGGTTCCGGAGCATCATTCAGAGCACACGCCTTCAGACTGCTCAACAGCTTTTTCTCCCAGGCTGTGAGACCCCTGAACTCAAATCCCCTTCCCCTCTCTGAAACCCCATACAAACCCCTCACCTCCTGAAACATGGATCACAGAAAAAACTGTCTGAGACTTTTTTTGTGCAATTCGAAGTGTGCTACACACAGGTGAGTGGGCCTGTACAAACCTCCTGTAGTAACACACTCTCCTCTATTCGCACTAAACACTTTTCACACATTACTGTGTGTACATAATCCCACAAAAGACTCAATAGTATATGTATGTTTACATGCTCATGCACTACAAATCACCTTACACTGTTCACCAGCCAGCTGCTTAACTTACCATGTTTCTCTCTGCACTTGTACAGTTTTCATTTGAAGCATTCGTACAGTTTGTATTTTTTAGTCTACGTATAGGGTAACATTTATATATAGTATATTTATAGGCAAAATCTGTCAGTAGGTTAGTTGTTAGTGTTGTTAGGTTAGTGTATAGGTTTATAGTGTTCTTTTTTATGTATGCCAAGGCACGTATGTACCCATGTATAGCGGAATGACAATAAAGCTCAAATTGGCTTGACTATCATGATTTAACTCATGATTAATCACAACTTTTTTATCTGTTCTAAATGTACCTTAAATCAATACTTTTCAGTTTTTAATACTCTAATCAACATGGGCATGGACAAATATGGATGCTTTATGCAAATGTATGTTTATTATTATTGAAACCATAGTCAACAGAGCATGAAGATTAGACAAGTTTCAAAGGTCATAGATGTTTTTCAAAGAAACTTCACTTCTTCTGAACATGCAAAATATGCATTAATTATTTCTTATTAAATTTGTTTGCCTCTCTGTGCCCACATACTGTATTTTGATGCAGCTAAATTCTCAAAAAAATTATATATTTGACTGTTTCTGTTGTCAGACAACGGAATGAATATGAGATAGTGACTGAAACGCGACCTATTATTAACACGTTAATTTTGACAGCCCTAACATATATATATATATATATATATATTATATCTTCTAAACTAGCGTTTTAAAAGTGAGCATTTAATTATGGCAAATGTAACGTTAGGTAAAAAATGTAATCTCAAATGTAATTATTATAATTAGAACATTCTCAATATATTGCTAACTGATATGGCACCAATATTTTGTGCATCTCAAGGCATCAACCTCAACAATCCATGGCAGTTAAATAAAATAAATAAATAAATAGATAAAAAATTATATATATATATAATGATATATATATATTATATATATATATATATATATATATATATGTATATATATTAGGGGTGTAACGGTTCACAAAATTCATGGTTCGGTTCGACGGGGGGCGGGGCAATTGCTTACATCGCAATGTTGAAATATTTCTGTTTTAAACCATGAAATATTCCAAATAAACCATATCCAAAGCATTTTTTCCCACAAGAATATCAACATGTTCACCATCTCTGATTTTAAGAAACTGACTTTTACTTTACATTAGCGTGAAAACCAAATACTCCGTCTGATATAATTTCCTCTAAATATTCGCATCATTTTTGCCTCGTTCTGGCACTGATATTTCACACACTTAATGCTCTTATATTTTCCAAACATAATAGGATTAGTCCAACGAATCGTTCGGTTTGTAATGCGTACCGAACGGTTCGAATATATAATATATATATATATATGTTTAACTGATGCATACTCATTAATTGTTCACCATAAGACCATGATCAAGTATAAGTAACTACTGGTTTTTCAACAGTTCTTTGCAGCACCTAACAACCATTTTTCACTTTACAGGGTTCACAGAGGAAAGGAGGCCATCCATTTCAGATCAACCCCATTTGGTTCCTGGTGCCTCGCTGAGCACATCAAAGTTTGCCAAATGGGCTATGTGTGTGCATGCAGTCTGTCAGAGGGACGCCCATCAGGTCTCTGTGACAGGAACTCTGCAGAGTTCACATCCTATTACTATTTCCAACCTAACCAACCACCACAACACACAGACACATCACAGCGACTGCTTTCATAAAAGCGAGATACGGCCATTTGCGGCCCGGAGGGAGAGAGCGAAAAGAGAAACCAAGGTTATTAGTTAATCTTCACGAACAAGCAAAAAGAAAAGCTTCTTGAAAAACAAACACCCCCACAAATGCCCCGTGGCCCCTGCTGCCCTTATCCACTGGCGTCAAACGCCTCGGTTCATCCTCGGGTCTCTTTAATGCAGACTCTCTTATGGGAGCACCCTGGCTAATTAGAGGAATTGATAACCCCTGCGCTTATTAACGAGCCAATATATTTTGAAGTCATTAAAGATAACCAAGGCAATAAGTTTGGCTTTAAGCGCCACTAGCTTTCACTGCCTTCGTGTCACCAATTATAAGGATTGAAAGGGGGAAAAAAGAGAAAAACGGAGGGGGTGAGGAGAGAGAGCGAGACAGAGAAAAAGCAATTCCTGCCTACTCAACTGTAAACGACTGGTTATTGGAATCTTTAAAACAGGCAGCCAGGAGAAAATGACATTAGCAGCTCTCCCTTCTCCCTCCTTCCAGTTAATGAAGAATTAGAGCTCCCATTTGGCGTATTATTGGGGTTCACAGGGGGTTAGGTCGTCGAGGGGAGTGTTTGACAACGATGTTGATTTAGTGTCGGAGAAACTCACGGCACCATGGCGGAACATCACTCAGTTCTGTCACTACCACTTATCTCTTTCATTCTCTTGGCAACAGGAGAATTCAGGTCACCCTCCCAACTCACCGTCCCTGTCTATGTCTATGCCACTTCCTTTAAGGTTTTGACAGTGTGCTGAGGTTTATTTTCCGTCCTCGTTTGGTTTTGATCAGCAGGACATGTTTTCGTTCTGTGCTGACTCTGTTGCTGTTTTAATGGTATTCATTCAACCTCAAGAACTAAAAAGCATAAAAGCAAGCTCTGCAGTTGAATATGGAAGAAGCAACAAAAGAGAAATTAGGCTGGCAGTAATTTAATAGCATTTCCTGTAGTACTACCACTAACAGTCCAAATGGAATCATATTTTCTGTACTGATTTTTAAGGAGAATGGCAAGCCTCTTTCAAAAGTCATGAAAAAAAGTTTGGTTATTGTTTAACATTAGTCAAATGCCCATGCTGCCTTAGTGGCATCAACCCCAAAAAATTATTTGTCAGCATAATTTATTTATTGATTTTAAGAGGAAACTGCTTTTTGCACTTTTAAGGAATTAAATAAATACAAATATTAAAGGGATAGTTCATCCAAAAATCTGTCATTAATTACTCGCTCACACGTCGTTCCAAGATCTTCGTTCACCTTTGGAACACAAATTAAGATATTTTTGATGAAATCCGAGAGCAAAAAGTATTCTCGTAGCTTCATAAAATTAAGTTTGAACAACTGATGTCACATGGACTATTTTAATGATGTCCGTCCTACCTTTCTGGGCCTAGAACGTGTCAGTTGCATTGCTGTCTATGCAGGGTCAGAAAGCTGTTGGATTTCATGAAAAATATCTTAATCTGTTTTCAGAATAAGAGTTTAAATTTTTGGGTGAACTAGCCATTTAAATCAATCAATCAGACAATTGCTGATGCATGGTGTATAAAATGTGGGGACTGAGGGCAACAAATTTTATACATCCAACTTGAGCTCATTTGGTTGAAAATAACATGGATTATTTTATTTTTTATTATTCAGTGAAAGTAGTAACATTTTTAATTGTGACTTTAGTATCTAACAACTTTTCAGAGGCACTGTACGCAAAAACTAATCTGATAAACAAGAGTGTGTTTCAATTAAATGCACTGTCAAATTCATAGGCAATTTTCCTTTATTAACTAACCCAACCTTGAGCAGTTGAGATACCAAATATAGTAAAAGCTGTTTTTGCAATAGTTCCACCCACATTCTGTTGGCATAGAGTTAACTGCTAATTATCTCTCATTTTACTGTGCTTCAGCCACTGCCAATCTAATAGGCCCTAAGTGTGCCACTCTCTATGTAGTAATTAATTAAGCTAATCAGAGGAGCAGGGCTATTCTGACTGGACGCACACGCTCTCACCTACGAGATGATTAGAGAGGACAACAGCGGCCACTGACAAGCCAAAGGCACATCTGTGTTCTGTGTTTAACTCAAATTATTAACGCAATGTGAACAGCATGAGATGCGAGTATACCGATATTGATGCATTTTTAGACAAACAAAACTAATAAATTATTAGCACTAATGAATGCATTCAAAACAGTCAATGCTGTAGCTCAACAAGACGGGTGGAATCATATGAACGGATATAAACAGTCAGTGATTAAAAGAAAACATTTATTTGCTTCTTTTTGCACACATCCCCCCTCCACCTCCACAAGCATCTCTTCTTCCTGTTAAAAGCTCTGCCTGTTCCAGAAATAGGTTGTTTCCTGTCACCTTGTATATCTTACACTGTTTGTCAATAGACCATTGACTGTGCATTCAACAGCACAGAGCTATTGGTCCACTGAAGATGCCCAACCTAATTTTTTTTCATATATAAGTGTGTGTGTGTGTGTGTGTGTGTGTTATTTGTTGTAGTAAAAATAAATAATATCGGCGCTGATAGCCTTATGGCCAACGCACTGACATACAGTGAATGCAAATAAATAATTGTATAATTGAAATGTTAATATTATATTTTATAATTATAAATATACTATAATATTATTAAATCACATTATTCTTAGAATAAAATAATCAACACAATCTTAGAATAAAATATCTCCTACTAAAGATCCATTTATTGTATGATAGTACAAAACTCTATACTGTATAAATAAATATTTTTTATGTATATATATATATATATATATATATATATTAGTACTGTCAATCGATTAATTTTTTTAAACTAATTAATCGCACATTTTCTGAAATTAATCGCTATTAAACGTGATTAATCCCACCGAACATTAAAGTTTTTAAATATACTTTTATATTGCAATAATTTCACATTCAATCTTCAAACTAATGTACAAACAACATAAAGACGGTATATTCTTTATATTTGTTTAATGTCATCTTTTGTGTGACTGAAGGCCAGTATCACTGATATCAATTAATACTGATTTCCCTATAAAAAAATGTCCCCCTAATATTTAACCATTGACTATAGCCATTCAACATTGCATTATAATTAAGAGCTATACATTTTAACATTAATTAGACTTTAAAAATAACTTCTAATTTAAGTGAACTTTATACAATCTTCACATAAACATATTATACTAAATGTTATATTTAGCTACCTGTGCCCCTCAGCATAAATATAAAGAAATTGAATACATTGATAAACAGGCTACAAGAAAAAAACATAGATAATCTAACCTCACTAAATAACTAGTAGCTTGTTGGACGATAATCTAAATAGTTAGACATTGAGGCTTATCCCTAATTTAGATGCCCGTATGCTGCGTAGGGCTATCGGCCCACAATTGGCCGATAAATTGCATCTGACACCCCATCTCAACCTTGCCAAATCTCATCATCACCAAATGAACAGAGAGTGAGAGGAACAGATAAAGGACAGAGTGATGATGTGCAGCAGAGAGTGAGTTATCCCTTAATAATGACGTATGGCTTTCTGACACAGTGCTAAATTCAAGCTCAGCTCTGTGGCTTGTCAAAAACAACTTCAAATGTTATTTTCCAGATAACTGACATTGGAAATGACGGCAGCTAGAAATGATTAGAAAACAGACCGTTTATAGTGTCTGTAAGAAGAAAAGAAGGTGAAGATGCATCAACAAGATGGTGCTGGATGGTGTCACGCACCAGGTTGTCGCTCACCAAACTCCCAGCATTTTCTGAAATGGCAATTAGGTTTAATTTGAAGCAGCTGTCAAAGACTGCATCTATGTAATTTTCTAATTACAAATGGCAGCAAGTGACATTTTCATCATCGTTACTATTACCACAGAACATGATTAAATGCAAAACTGTTGCTGTAGATCGTAGTAGGCTACATTTGTCTAAGAAAAAGAAGATATATTATCAGCATTTGAGGACCATCAGCCCTGATTCTCCATATCCATCCCGTCTGCCTCCTTTCCCTGCCAATTAAACCTGTTTCAAAATGCCACAGCATCATTTTCTATGTTCAGGGGGAATATAAAGTGTGCAGTTCTCTGAGCTTTGCCATAACCAGGCCTCTAGAGACCCACTCTATCTTCGTGCCCATCCATAACTGGATGACACCTTTGGGGACTATTTCCCCTCTTCCTTAACCTCTCAGCTCATTACAGCTAGTCTCAACGGTGCTGTTCTAACCAGAGGCTTGTGCCTTACAAGCTCTGCGCTTGCTCTCTCTCCAATCTAAATAGATGGTTCAGGGTGGTTAGATCAGTAGCAGGTAGAGCGCCAGCCCTGGGGAGTCAGAGTTGCTTTGCAGCGTAAGCCACTTTTTAATATATATTTAGCATTACACCTGGTGCACTTTAGCCACGGAAGCGGAATGGCTGCCCCTGCTTTGCAGGGAGGTGTTTGATGAAGCACCGCTGGGCCTTCACGGCTTGACGCCGTTCACCCTAAAATGCGCGTCTGCTATCTGGGGCCTCCATTAAGCCCCGCACCTGTGTGCTCATGATCTAGATATCAGAGAAGCACCATGAGGATCCAGCAACTTCAAAGACTCGGGGAAAATGCTGAGAGGCGTAAAATATGATGAAGACTCCCTCTGCCCCTGGTTATGTAGTTAGTGGTGGATCATGAACACAACACACTGACGTCAGTGTGATGAGGAATAGAAAGTGTGAATAGAAAGACTCAAAGATCAGCATTTATCTGAAAAAAAGCTTTTGTAACATTATACACTATACCATTCAAAAGCTTGAAATCAGTAGAGAGAGAGAGAGAGAGAGAGAGAGAGAGAGAGAGAGAGAGAGAGAGAGAGAGAGAGAGAGAGAGAGAGAGAGAGAGAGAGAGAGAGAGAGAGAGAGAGGGAGAGAGAGAGAGAGAGAGAGAGAGAGAGAGAGAGAGAGAGAGAGAGAGAGAGAAGAGAGAGAGAGAGAGAGAGAGAGAGAGAGAGAGAGAGAGAGAGAGAGATTTTTTTTGGGGGGGGGATTATAGAAATTAATAATTATATTTAGCAAAAGATGCTTTAAATTGATAAAAAGTGATGATATAGACATTTATAATGAAAGTGACGTGACTTTCGGCCAAGTATGGTGACACATACTCGGAATTCATGCTCTGCATTTAACCATCCAAAGTGTACACACACAGCAGTGAACACACACATACCGTAAACACACACCCGGAGCAGTGGGCAGCCATTTATGCTGGGAGCTGCGACGCCCGGGGAGCAGTTGGGGGTTCGGTGCCTTGCTCAAGGGCATCTCAGTCGTAGTATTGAGGGTGGAGTAGAGCGCTGAACATTCACTCCCCCACCGACAATTCCTGCCGGCCCGAGACTCGAACTCGCAACCTTTCGCTTTGAGTGAGACCGACTCTCTACATTAGGCCACAAATGTCAATTAACTAAATATTTCTATTTTAGATAGGCTAAATGCAGTTCTTCTGAACTTTCTACTCATCAAAGAAACCTGAAAAAAAAATCAGGTTTTCCAACGTAATGATAATTATAATTTTTTTGAGCAGCAAATCAGCATATTAGAATGATTTCTGAAGGGTCATGTAACTGGAGTAATGATGCTATAAATTCAGCTTTGAAATCACAGGAATAAAATACATTTTCAAATATATTCAAGTAGAAAACAGTTATTTTAAATAGTAAAAATATTTCAAAATGTTACAGTTTATTTGCTGTACTATGGATCAAATAAATGCAGGCTTGGTGAGCAGAAGAGACATCTTTAAAAAACATTAATAATCTTACGGTTCAAAAACTTTTGATTGGTAATGTATATATAAGATTTAAATACATTTATATTTATATTATTTACAATATTATTATTATTAATAATAATAGTAAATAGTCTATTTTACACTTCTAAAAGCCTACCAAAAATGGGTCTCTGGCAAAACATTACTATTATATTAGAATGACATATTGCCAATATTATGTTACTTAAAAATAAAAAATGAATAAATAAAAAATACAGGGATAATTTAGAAATATTATGAATTTTATGCTTTTTTCCCCCTATACGTTATAATGGTGTATACTATCAGCCAAATCTTGTTTGTTCATTACAACTAGGATTTAATATTTGGTCAATTAGTATAATTGAAAATTTCAGTGCACTTATATTTAAAAGAGAACAGAAAAAGGGAAGAATATGTGTAAAAGAGGCAACTCAGAAAAAGCTGCCTGAAGTGAAGTTTTATAAAATGACGAAATAGCGCACTGAATCCTGCAAACTCGCACTAAACTCAGTTCTTATTAACCCTGGAGAGGTCATAAGAGGCAAGTTCAGGTTTCCAGCAAACATCATTAAAAACTTCCTCATTCAGCGTCTTGTTTCTTCACTCTCTGGCTCAATTTCCCCACCTGAAAGGGCAGCAAGAAAGCAAGAACGTTCTTAACGTGGAATGTGCGTTTAGATTGCTGCCTTCAATGTGCCTTTTAAAATGAACATTTCAGAGCCTTTTTATGTTAGACTTTCCCTTGAGGTGCAGGTCCACATCTCTCCAGCAGTATATTTCACTGACACCATGCTTCCTCCTGCTCTCACTCTCTGCTGGGGCCTGATTAGAAACCTGCATGTTTGGCTAAGAGCACAGCAGCAAGCAGCCATTATTTTTATAAGAACCAAACAACAAACACAGACCTAATGGGCTTTAATGGAAGAAATGTTGGCTGTAGACATAATAACAAATGCACTCAACAGAAACAATCACAATCACTAGTAAAACATTGCACAGGGACCAGAGACAGGCATATGTGTCTATACTACTTCTTCAGTACCAAAATTATTCGGACGATAATGTGAAAAACGGTTCTGTACCAGTTTTCTACCAAAGCAAGCACAAAAAAAAACTAATTAAAAACACACTTTTTTTTTATAAAGTCAAACAAAAATAAAATGTACAAAAATAAATGCCATTCTTTATGCTTATTTAATATTGTTTTCAAGTTTTTCCACAAGTAATAAAAGTATGGAAAACATTAAACAAGTTTTACCCAAATTTAATTAGTCTTTTAATTAATGAAATTTAAACACTTTTTTGGGGGTAAATAAAGAGGATTTACTATTCAAATTAAAACATGGAAGAATTGTGTGTATTGTGTGATTATTTATTAGAAAATAAAGTTTTATTATTTTTTTTAAACAGTAGTGGTAAGTAGTATCACATACATTCTACTGAATAATAGTAGTCTAATATATTTCTGGCACGATGTCTAAACCAAACTTTTATTTTGACAGGTTGCTGTGAATACCTTTAAAGTTCTGTGTGTATATGATATGATGCTGGTTTTACTCAAATGAAACGGTAAAATGCTCGTGAAGTCACTGCGAGCGTCACATGCGCTTCAGTGTATGTAACGTTAGTAAACAAAACCGCGTGTCACTGCCGTTCATTCATTCACACAGAGACTTGCAGAACGTTTGAATCAACTTCTGTGGCTTAATTTTTACAAACACTAGTCCATATTGCGGATTTGATTTCAAGTGTAATGACCAACTTTTGGATTAATTACATCCAAACCTTGACAAATTTCATGACTGTAAAATTTAAAACTAGGTTCCACGATTCATACATGCTTCCTGCATCGCTGAAAATCATACGGCCCTACGCGTCAAGAACCGGGTTGACTGGGTCCTCGGTACCACCGGTACTTTACAAAACCTGGTAACGTGACGTTTTCATTTTTTTTGTACCGACTTGGTTCCGAAGTACCGGGTCGTTTGACAACACTATTTGCTACTGCAGAAAAATACAGCAAATAATTTAACCGTTTATTTTATAATTAAGGTCCTCCTATTATGAGTAATGAAAGGTTCATAATTTGGTTTTGGGAGTCCCCAAACAACAGGTTGACATGCATGCAAGGTCAAAAAACACATTCAAGCATTTATTTTTACCTTACTTACTCAACGACTCCCAAATGATTCGCTCAACGATTCATTTTTCCAAACCCTCCTTTGCATGACGTTAATCTGCGGTGATTGGTCCGATTGTTCTCATTTTTATTTCATCATGCCTGATAAAGCAGCCTCTGTGAGCAGAGTCCTGCTTTGTGTACAGCGTTGCAGAGGAAACCGCAATTTTACTGCTCCAAAAGCAGCACCTAGTGGCAAAAAATGAATTTGCATTTTCATTTAGACCAACCGAAAAGACCAACAAATGGGCGGGCAATATGCTAATGTTTCCTATTGGGATTGGGATTCATTTCTAAAAATGATTAGTTTCAATGATTCAGAGTCGACTCTTTCTTTTGAGAGACAATAACTTTATATACGGTGCACTTTCAGATTTAAATCTTTGCAGAATGTTTTCATTCACTTAGAGCTGTGTTACACACTGAATGAAAGGCAATTTTCAAAAATCCATAATAGTGGCACTTTAATATGGAATAATAACACCTATAAATAGGTTTGTTCTGTATTTTGTATGGAAGCTCATTTCCGCCACCGAATAAAATAAAATAAATAAACAAAGAAAAAACAAATAAATAACGCAATATTGACTTTTTATCTAAAAATTCAAACTTTTTTATTGCTATTGTGAGTTTATATTTGACAATTCAGATTTCCGTACTCAAAAATTCTGTGGAAAAAGTAATAATATTTATTTATTTGAATTATTATTCTTATTAAATTTTCAACATTTTATTCAACATTAGCTGTGCATTAGTTCTTTAAACTAATGCTAAAATGCTACAAATAGTGTTTAAGCACTACTGATCTGTTTTGCTCCCATGTGCAACTGCAGTGAGCCTAAAGGTAATGTTCACGAATAGCTAACGCCTTCATTCAGGACTCGTTTGAGGAATGGACTCGGTCGTTGAGACTGGCAGCTACATGGCAAGCAGTGCATGGAAATGTCTGACTGAAAACCTGGATTTGACACATTTCACCGCCCTCTTATGAATAAATATGATTTAACACTAAACGGTCAAATATCTTATAGAGGGTCACGCAGAACTGCATATGAAACTGTTATTTTGGAGAATAGCCTGCAAGCAGAGCTTTAATACTATAAACAAGCAAATAAAATAAGCAGATGAGTGACTTGTTATATAAAGGAGGGTGAATGGGAAATGAGAAAGGAAACCTCAGAGGACAGATCGGCTCTGATTTTTACCCTTTGAGTTTTGTAAATTAAATTCCCTTGTCAAAGCTCTAATCATTCATGGCAGATGGAGTCTTGCGCTCCCCTTTTAGATCCAAGGGAATTCTAATGGTTATTGTTTCTGTTTAAATAGGAGATTATTGCATTTTAATAAGTCTTCTCTGGGATTTGTGACAACAATGCAGTTTGGTGAATTGCTACAGAAGGCTGTTAGCGCGAGCAGGGGAGAGATCGACTCACTCAATGTGACAAGTTGACTACTGCACCCCTACGACACTCCACCCTCCATCGCCCCAGCTCCCCTTTTAAATGGGAACGGCTGCATACATATTTACCAGCGAATGAAGGATCCACAACGGGATAATAATTTCATCCGCCAGCGGGGAGGGGAGAGGAGTCTAACTGTGGATTTCCATTAAAATGACACATCTGTTCAGCAATTTCAGCAAAGTAATTCTGCTGAAAGTTTTATCGCCTAATTTTCATTATTCACTCCACTGGGCTGAATACAGGATTCATCTTGTCGAATTAACACATTCAACATGACTTTTTTTCAAAATAGCAAAGAGAGACAGGAGGGGAGCGATCAACAAATTGAATTGTCTCAGCACATGGATTAAAACATAATTTGTTCAATCCAAAACAGCAGCGTGAGTACAAAATGGTGAACTCAGACTTCAGCATGTTACGTGAAATGTCTCTGAACATCACCACCCAAATCCTCAAGTTTGGTTTGGACGTTTCATAACTGCTGTTTTAAAGTCACTGATGAGTGCTGCTTTTGCAAAGGCTTTTCCCAACAACACAAACAGTCACAGTTATAAAAACTCCTAGACTAAAGCTCACCCAATCAGAATTTAGGTTAATATTATTGTTTTGCGCTATTATATATATTTCCCAAACATAGACAAAACATTTTCAGGATTCTTTAATGAATAGAATGTTCAAAAGAACAGAAACCAGCATCTATTTGAAGTAGAAATCGTAACATTTTATAATTCTTTTTATAGTTAGGCCTGTCGCAATAATCAATATATCGACTTATCGCGCAATATATGAACAAGACCTCAATCATTTTTGGTGACGCAATATATCGGCCATTATATTTACTTAAAAATAAATGTCATCATATTTAGTACATTCCACTTGCGCATGTCTTTTGCAGCTTCTCGTACATAACGTGGTGTCATGAGCTGCAAGTTCAAATAAAAAAATGCTTCTACAAAAACAAGTTTAATCTGCAGATATGGTCTTGTTTAGGGATCTCTGCTTCTGACGGCTAAGTAGTGATTTTGTTTTTCAGAATAGTGTGCACCTTTAATTTACAGAGAAAAGAAGGTTAGAGAAAAATCTGTAGATGTAAAAAATCTCGAGTTCTTTGTGCATTTTTTTCTAATTGTTACTTTGCACTTTTTGTTAGAAACATTTTTATTTACTATTTATTCAAGTTTTTTAAGGTATCTAATGTTTTGATACTTAATTTCCATGATCTAAATATTCTTAAAAATTAAAGGTTTGTTGTCATTTGGAAGTATGTAGGCCTTCTTGCATTATTATGCTGTTACATTATGGTTTTATATTCAGTGGAATAAAATGGTCTTTAAAATTACAATAATATCGCTTATCTCAATTATTTCTGGAGCAATATATCGCACAACAAAAAGTTGTTATCATGACAGGCCTATTTATAGTTACTTTCCATCAGTGTAATACATTTTTGCAGACTAAAAATATTAATGGTAACACTTTATTCTAACACTAACTTGTTGCATACTGGCTTTTTATTAGAACTTACAAAGCACATATTAATGCCTTATACTGCATGACCATATTTTAGAGGAACCCTACCCAATACCTAAACTTAACAACTACCTTAAAAACTATTAAAAAAAAAATAAAAATAAGGAGTTTGTACGGGACAATTCTTAGTTATTAGTGAACATGTGTTTCCTAATCTAAAGTGTTACCATATTACTATTATTTACTCCAAACTTTTTAATGGTTGTGCATCACAGTTTCCACAAACAATATTAAGCAGCAAAAACTGTATTAGATAATAAACTGTAAAGACTATTAGAATGATTTCTGAAGGATCGTGTGATACTGAAGACTGCTCCCCAATCACAAATGACCACATTCTGATACCACAATAAACTAGTCATATTCTTAGATTTGGTGACACCGCTCACCCCTACACTTAGGCCTTCGGGTCAGAGCCAGTACACCTTCGTAGCTCAACATACATTCTTCTATATCTCTGTCCCACCCTCTACCAACCTCCTCTGGTAACAGTTCTCATCAATGTGTCTCCAGGGACGATCATCTTTCCACACAGATGTCTAGTGGAGCATGCAACAAATTAGACACTGTCAGTGAGAGGGAAGATTGCAAAATGATACCTTTTGGTCTCGCTTCTCTCTCTCTGTCTCAGTAAATTACAGTATATAAAAGTATACTTGAAACACAAGCTGTTATAAATGACCACTGATATGTTTCAGTGGCAGAAAAAAAAAACAGTGACTCTTAGCCCTTGTGAGCTATCTTCCTAGATGACATTTTTAGGTGTTCCTATCAATCCATAGACACCTTACAAGACACATGGTTTTGGCTAAAATTTAAAGCAGCATCTCATATATCCATCAAACATTTATTATGAGCATACTGAAAAGCATACAAAATGGTGGTGAATTGTCAAGTGAATTGTCTTAGCAACATGCTAACATCAAACCCTAACAGATTCAGTTGAGTCTCTCCCTTAGCAACATGTTAAAGTCAAATCTCTTGTGAGTTGCGTTATGTGTGCAGCGTATGTGAGTGAATTATGAGGTAGGGTTTTGTCTTAGAAGGTTGCAGGCAGCTCACTGAGCTTTGGAACAGAGCCAGTAACATTGTTTATATGAAAAATAAACTCTCACTGCACCCAAAAAGTGGCCTGTTGCCTAGAATCATCCAAGTGAGAAATATTCTCGTCTAGCCACAAATTGAGTTAGCATATGCAAGTAGCAAACCTCTCCTTCCACTAACCGTGATGATTCAGTCACCAAGTTTCTGAAAGGTCTCCAGGGTTCTTTCTACATGGGAAGACAGCTTGCTCACAGGCTCTGAGCATCCAATACATTTTACAGCTTGACTCACCGCTGCTTCAGTGAAAAGTGAAAAGATTACACAATTTTTCCATCTCCAAACCAGTTTTAGCCAGTTTAGTTAGCAGATACATTTTCCTTTTAGCATAGTTACAACAATTTAAGCCTTCTGTACTTCCATTACGTTGAACATTACATTTACATAACTACCCTAAAATTGCACGTCAAAATACACGAAAACAGCGGTTTTATTACAGAACTAAGCTATGCTGTGCTAGATGATGAAACGTAAGAGTGTGCCTTGAAACATCTTCGGGACCACTTATCAGCTGGCAGTTGCTACAGTAACTAAACAGTCCCCAAACAGCTCCTCCTACTCTCTTGAGTCCTGTAACCGTTACAGAATTTAATAAATCAAAATAGGTGATGTCTGTCTACTTGTTAGCTGTCTTCTCTGGGCTTCCTCAGAGATGGAGCATTAGCATTTTCCAGACAGCATATTATTCCCTTCGGCATTGTACAGCAAGTACTCTATGGTTCCAGATGGAGCATGATGGGTATAAGCAAGGGAGTGACTATTACCCACTCATGAGTGTCCTAAAATAAAATCCAGCTAAAAAAGAAAAAAAGAAAAATTGCTACAATTAAAGATTACATTAGATGTACTGTTATTTGTGCTGGTAATTATGCTGCCATACACCGATTATTCCTGTATTATAGCTTACAAATATTATTAATAATATAAATAATCTTAAATATGAATTATATTACATTACATAACATTATAGCATTTGTAATACATGTTGCTTACCAAAAAAAATAAAAGTTGAAATGTTTTTATTATGGCCGCCAAGGGAGAACGTTTTGGAAGCATGGCAAACATGGTTATGCTAACCAGCAAAACCATGACCCTTTGATTTGAGCCACAAATAATAAATAAAAAGGCAAAGTTTACAAGTGACCTGTATTAACAGACCTTGAGAGAAAATACTCCCTAAACAGGATTACACAAGTGGAACGAGGACTGGAAATATTAGTACATATCCATGAAAAAGCCTTCATTGACAAAGAGATATTTTTCTGAATAGCTGTGATATGGGATGGCTTGGTGGCAGAGAGAAAATGAGGTGCAAAAGAAAATGGTTCCAGATTTATGTGTGGTGGCTAGAGAATTCAAATAGGCAGAGATAAAAAGGGCAATTTTCAGAAATACATATCTAAGCGAAAAAGAGGCCCTAAATGTGAAAATAATGTATATGATTTGCGAAGGGAGAGGATGTTCTCCATCCTCAGCGGAGGGCTTGTAGAGGCACTATTTCACGGATTATAGGGCGAGTCTATGGAGAGAAGATCACCAAAGAATGACTCCCTGAGGGGCCTGGTGTGGACAGACGGGACAGAATTTTCCATCTCATAAATTTAACGGCAGGCAAATATTCTTTAATGCTTTCAAACATAACGACTGTCTCCCTGTGAGTAGATAAAATTGCTATGTGTGACATGATAACATGAAAAGACTTCCATTTTCCATGAGAACATTGAACATTAATTAAAAAAAATAATCTATATATAAATAAGATATATAGTTTTAAAGGAAGATTAAAGAAAAAAAATATGTATACAATTCACAGCCACGGGTCATATGATGCGATTTCAAGTTTTTCTTTCTCTTTGCAACGTGACACGTAAAAGACAGTATGAGTCATTATAATCAGTAATTATGTCCCCACTGGATGCAACAAATGCCTCATTTATAATGGGTTTTATTATTATAGTCTCATCACGCCGGTACACGGCAAGATATTCGGCCAATCACAACGCACTGGATAGCTGGCCAATCAGATCACGCCTCGCTTCTCAGAACGATGACCTTTGTAAAAATCTATGCGTTTCAGAAAGGCGGAGCATAGAGGAGCAACAATAATGTGGATAATATTTATATTTTTTACCTTAAACCGCATAAACACATTGAATTACACCAATAACACAAAATAATGTTCTTTTTAGCAACGTCATAATTTGTCTTCATTTGTTTTCATTTTGAACAGTATATCTATCTATTGTTTTGGGGGATGTGCCAAAATGTAAATTTTAAGCCAATACAACAAGACAATTATTATTTTCATGTTGGCTTATAACCAATATACATCTACATTATAATACTGAAATGGTATGCTATTTTGCCTAAATAAAAGAGAACCTATTATCAAATCATTTTAAATGCTTGCAGTGAATTAAGGCATTACAACATTTATATGCTAAATGATATTGGAATATTAAATCATTCTAAGTTTATCTGCTTCTTTTAAAGACGCTATAAAGTTTGTTTATAAATAAAAAGTCAGAATTTCAAAATGTTAGCTCAATGCTAAGAAAAAAAAAAAATTTTTTTTGCAAGATATAAACTCAAAATTTGGAGAAAAAAAGGATATATTCTCAGAAACACATTATTTTTTTTATCTAGTTTATCTATAGTTTATTTCTCAGAATTGAGAGAAAAGAGTCTAAATTGTGAGATAAAAAGTCACAATAACCTATTTTTATTGTTTTATTTTCCATGGTGGAAATGGGCTTCCATAGGTAAGCATAACATTTTAATTGTGGCTAAACTGTCTACATGTTGTTGTTTTTTTTGTGTGGCCACTTTTCGGTTAAGCTGGCAACACATTCACACGGAAAACACAACCATCTCCTTAATAAATGTGCTAAACACCAATTGTGTGAACGGGGTATTTAGAATTAATCTGTCTTTGAAAATATCTCCCTTTCAAACGGGTAGGACAAAGTGACCTTTTCAGTGAATAATAATTCAATTGTACGGCTCAAACGCCTATAATCTGTGGCAGGCCGAGAACAGGCCCTGCACTCGCGCTCTAATTGGCAACATAAATAATAGCGCAACGAGTATCTGCGTGAAGCTCTCCATCACAATGACCCGCTGACATTGCAGAGACGGGGTGTCTAAATTATCTAGGGGCAACGGATGTCTGACAGGTGGTAAAAGGGCCTGGGATTTGACTGTAAATCACAAAAAGGCCTTGCTGACACATTGAAGGGAGAGGAGAGGAAGCCAGAATGATGAGATAGGGGCGGCCAGAAGGCCGTTCTCCAATAGACACTGTAAATGAAACAGATTTATCTACAGGCTCAGAGCAAAGCCTTTAATTGCTTCTACTGGATGCACATTTGCGAGGGACGCTGGAGACCTCACCTGGTGCACGGTAAATTGGGATTGAGCCTCGTAACCTGCATTTCAATCCGGAGGGATAAATGGGCTCAGCTTCCAATCCAATCAATTTGCTTAACTGCTTGTAATCCAATCAAGCACCCTGTCACACCAACAATATGCACACGGCTTCTTTCTCCACAGTGCATTAAACCTCCTGAGGCTTGAGCAAAACATTGGCAGAAATCCCGAAGAAACTACCTGGCCCCCCGCTGCACCTATTATTGTCTAATTCACACCTTAGTGCAGGGTAAGTTAAGGTGTGACAGGATTTGAACACTGAAACCCCAAGTCAAGCAATTATGGCGGCAGAAAACACCGTCACAGGCTTTAAACCCCACGAAACACCGAGAGGGTCAAAAAGGACACACGGCAGGATGCAAAGAGATTAATACATATCTTATTACATACCACAAATGTATGATGAAAAAGCAATGACTATGCACCGACGCAGGTTTAGGCAAAATCCAGACCTGAAGAACTGGCTCCCATTTCAACCCATGAGTTAGAATTTGAGCTTATTCGAGTTTGACTTAGTGTTCATTTTGTCAGCCATTTTTTATTTAGCCTTAGTCCTGTGTCAAATATACTTTTTAGTTATAATTATATTTAGTCAACCTTGTCCTGTTTTTGTATAGTCAAGTTTTAGTCGACTTAAGACAGTATTTTTAGTGTAGTTTTAGTCAATGAAAACTTAGTCACATTTCTGTCATGCAGTAAAATGCTTGAACTAAAAAAAAAAGACTCTCAAAATTACAATAGCAATATGATTGTTGTCATTTGAGAATTTGACTGTTGTCATTTGAGATCTCAGGTATTGCAATTTTTTTTACCAATAAGCACAAACTAACAGAATGTGGACTCGTACACATGGCTTATTTTACCTTATCTAGTGTACTGGTTTATTATTGCAGGCTATTTAATATGTAAATTAATATAAAAGACTTAAATATGCACTCTGTCTCTATCTACTTTATGAAAACAGTGAAAATCCCAATAGTAATTCCAATAATTCCAAATTTCAAGAATCTTTCTCTATTAAAACAACAGAGGTTGAGCAAGAGCATTTATTCAGCAACCACAATCGCAAACAATATAATCGAGATCTCATGACCAAACAGACTGCTGAATGACACTTTCATTTAAGCTAAACAGCTCACTTTGTCTGTGTTTTCAGATCATCGTCAGTGCTTCGGAAAGAAAAGTAATGCATGCACATGTTTGCCAGATTGCAAAAATTAAGCAAAACATAAGGCAGAAAATGTTTACTTTTAACAGAGAAGCTCTGATTACATTTACATTTATGCATTTAGCAGATGCTTTTATCCAAAGCGACTTACAGTGCATTCAGGCTGTACATTTGTATCGTCAGTATGTGTTCTCTGGGAATTGAACCCACAACCTTTGCGCTGCTAACGCAATGCTCTAACCACTGACCCACATGAACATTGATTAGGGGAATGCAACTCGATATCTGGCAACCACGCACATGAAACCTGGCAAAATACAGGCGTGTAAGCAGTCCGCAATACTATTTTGTCTCCTTTTTTTGATGAAAATTAATTTAGATTTTTGTATAGTTTTTAAATATATATATATATATATATATATATATTTGTCTTGACTTTTATCATCAATGAAATTGCAAAGTCACAGTTATCGTTTATTGTCTCCTTGTCATCGTCTCGTTTTAGTAATGGGAAAAAAAGCTAGTTTTTACATTTGGGCAAGTGCATTAATGTTGATGCATATGCTTAGATGGAATCATGCTCATCATTATTACATTATATTCTGGTTAAAAAAACAACAGTTTTTGGCATGCATTCAATATGAAAAGCAGCTGATAGACTCTGGGCTTATGAACATTAATAAAGACATGAACCCACACAGAGACACACTCACACACTGTTTAAATAGTGCTGATCTTCTACAAAACAGGGAGTTCGGTAATCACTGCTCGTTTCGATTCGATTCACGATGGGGGCGGTGGGGGAGCTGTATTACATCGCTCTGTGGGAACTATCTAATTCAGACCTCCACATAACTCTGCCTAAAAATCAATAGACTACAGTCCGGCAAGACAGCAATGGAGATAGAGAGACACAGCTTATGAGGAAGAGAGAGAGAGTTGGGCTGACTGTAAAAGAGATGGGGGAGAGACAGACGATACTCTCTCTGGAACCCAGAAGCTATAATATCCATCCTTGGCGGTTCACTTGACATTTACTTGCCCTGCTTTTCTCTGCCTCCTAACTCCTGGCGTTCCGACTCTCATGGGTCTGTCGACCGGGTGAACAGATAACAAACCTGTCAGAGCGGGTTTAGAAAGAGGATAAATCTTGAGCTGGGCTGAAGGATGATGGGTTCCAGAGGGCAACATGTTTGTGTGTGTGTGGGACCATAAGAGGAGACTAAGAATATCTGTCTGTATGTGTGCGTGTTAGCGACCATCAGGACTGACACAGGACACCTTGGGAGAACAGCCGTGGCGTTACCCTTGCTTCTAATCTGAGGACTGGTCTCGCCCCCCACTCTAGTCTCTGCGCCTTACAGAAAGAGCTCACAAAAAGCCTTTCACCAGCCCTACGGTCAGGTCAGAGCACCGGGGCGGCGGGCTGAAGCGAGGGTAGACAGAAAGACAGAGTTTGAGTGGTGTTAGTGAAAAAGACTGGGAGGTGTCTCTTTAAGGACCTGATAACATTCTCTGTGATGGGCTCCCCAGGGTCTCTGAAATGTCACAGCTCTGAGGCCATGGGCTGTCATACCCGTAGACGCCGGGGACTCTGGGACTGAGAGATATGCAATAGAACTGCCTCAAAGCCAAATTTGAAAGCACAGCATTTCCACTTCGCTCTCTTGGTCAAACGACCATCAAATCAAGCCTTAATGCAGTGTTTATTTCATTCAATCAAAAACCAAGATTTACACAAACATTTACATGCAGTGTTAATTTAGTAGCACAGAGATACAATTATAGATTATATTTACAATTATATTATAATATACATCCGATGGACGCAAAGTGCGTACGCTATTCTCTGTCATCAGTAACGCATGGATACGTATTGTACGTTTATTTACGCTTTGATTTGAATGGAAACAGCGTATCCATGCGTTACTGATGACAGAGAATAGCGTCCATCGGATGCTCTCCAAAATGGCGCTACGCTGACACAGAGAGACAGAGAGGAGAAGAATTGTTGAATAAATGTTGTTATTTTTATTTTCTTTGCATACAAAAGTATTCTCATCGCTTCATAACATTAGGATTGAACCACTGATGGCAGATGGACTATTTTGACGATGTTTTTTATACTTTTTTTGTGCCTTGACAGTGTAATTTACTTGGCAGTCAATGGGACAGTTACAAGCTTCCCGGTTTTCATCCAAAATATCTTGAATTGTGTTCCGAGGACGAACAAAGCTTTTACTGGTTTGGAAAATTTGCATTTTGGGGTGGAGTATCCCTTTAACCCTCTAAGCGCCAAAGTCACAAAATTGCGTGAAAAGACGTCATACTTCATAAAACAGACTGTTACTCCTAATATGGTGTAATATCTCATTTCTATTCCCTACCACAAGATTGCAAACATGTAGTACTTCAATTTTAGACCAAAATTACATCATGTTCCTGTTCAAAGTGTTCGAGGAAACAGCAAAGAAAGTGAGCTATCGTGTCATTTATTGCGGAAGCAGTTCAGTTCACAGCGTGCGAGTAAATTGTGCGATTTGTGAGAGAAAATCGCCAAATGGCTAATAAAAAGTTGTACAGTGAGGATGTTATTCGCCGATTCTGACTCTGAAGGGGAATATTTGCTCTATGTTATGAGCCCTGCTCATATTTAAGCGAAAGTATATTTGAACGCGAAAGTAACGCAAAAGTAATGTAACGCATTACTTTCCATAAAATGTAACTAAGTAACGTAATTAGTTACTTTTTTAGGGAGTAACGCAATATTGTAATGCATTACTTTTAAAAGTAACTTTCCCCAACACTGTTCACTCCATTGACAATCAACTTTCGATTTGGTTTGGTTTGGTAAAGTAAAATAAAGTAAAATAAAATCATTATTCAATTTTCTGGGCTACTGTGACCATTTAAAATCTATTCAATTTATGACAAAAGACACTGTATTGATAACTATTTTAAATGGTATGCTGATATGCTCACAATAATGAAATGCTTCTGTCAGTGTCAATAATAATTTATTAAGGGTGTGTTACAAACTGTTTACTAACTGTAAGAGTAAGAACTGTAATATTAATATTAAAAATATTGTGGGGAAAATACACTGAAAAAAATTGTCTTTAGGATTGATGACCTTCATTTTAGGAGGAGTGTGTTAAACAGTTTTGGTATACTGACTCGAATGTCCCTGTTCTACAGTGGGAATGATGAAAACGTCCTTTGGAAGGGCTAAAAATTGCCCATCAATTACCTGAAGCAGTGAGGCCTGTCTTATGTCCCAGCCACCATTTTATAAAACCAGAAAATGTCAATACTGAAGTCACAAAGCTCTACACCAAGGACATTTACAGGAGAGATGAAGTAAGGAGAAAAAAGAGGGAGTATGTAAGGTTAACATTTTCTATAACAACGGGAAAAAAACTGATGAGATTTGTTAGCATGCTCTGTAACAATGAAAATGAATAGGCCGGGAGACATCTTTAAATCCCCTTGAAGAGCACACGAGTATCTCTGGGAGACGTGCTTGTTTATTAACGAGCAGCATGCCGTGGTTTAATCAGTGCATGGAGAATACTTATACTTGAGAAAGGCTGCACGCGTTTAAACTCCTGCGTGTTTGTAGGATTCGCTAATAATGTGAATTTAATTCAAAGCAGAAGGGGAAATAAAGAAAACAAAGCACACACAAAACTAAAGGAAACACTTCAAAAACACAGCCGAATGCTTTAGTGTTAAAAAAACAGGTGATGATAACAAGGGGTGGGTGCAAACTAGGAATCAGACAAGAAAAAGAAATTGCATACAAAAGACCATGTTCTCATTTTCTGTCTGAAAGCCCCACCAGGACCACTGAAACTTGCTTGATTTCCCCAGTCCAATTATAACAGCGTGCTCGGTCCTTCCAGAATAGCATCGCAGAGCTGAGGGACGGCGTCTGCGTAAGCGAAGAGAGGCTAATAGAGTCCCTGAAGTTGACTCCATTTCACTGCTCCTGCTAATGGGCTGTGATATTTTCCCAAACTAACTGCTGCTGTGCCCCCTGGAAGCTAATCTAGCCTTGTGCTTTGGAGGCCGGGCCGTGACTGAGATCTCATGACTGAGGAGCAGACACAGAACTGAGAATTACTCATGCACGATGTACACAACCATCTCCGTTCAGGACGTTTTGGGCAAAGGTTCCCTCTAGTGCCACAGCACCCTGTGACTCCATGCTGCCTTGAGCTATCCAAGGGGGTTTTTATTAAACCAGGCCTGAGAGACAGAAAGCGATATGCACGTTGTTGAAGGATTCTCTTTAAAACCCATATAGATCTCGGGTGGCTAATAGCATCCTGGATGCTGGAGTGGCTAGAAATGGGCAGACATAAATCCAGGAAGATGGCTCCCTGGTCAGCCATACAGCAGACAGCTTGCCCCATTCCAGATGGTTGCGAGACAGACCGGTGGCATTATAGTCCAGAATTTGGGACTGGCCATTGACTACATATTAGAAACCATCATATTTTTGTAGTCTCAAATAAACCACGGTCCATTTCAAAGCACAAGCCTAGTATTTAAACGAATCCGTCTCACAATGGCGGTATAATTGCTACTAACTCTTTCAAAGAAATAAACACAGAGACAATTCTGTGTCATGCAATTTATGTATAAAATAGGCCTCAAGAAATTTTAATATTACTGTTATTTATTTAAAATATAAAGTATAAATACTAAAACACAAAATATAAATATTATATATTATTGTATATTAATATAATAAAATGTTAAAGTTTGTATAAAAAAACAGTTTGACACTATTGAATTTATGATTCAAAAGATATTGAATTCATAATTATTTTTACAAAAGTGATTATGAGCTGTTTGCTGGCCATCTACTAAGTGTTAGAGACCATCCTACATTTTAGGGGCGAGTGATATAAATCTTATATCACTTTATATTTCACAGTAACTATATATCACAATATAGTTATTTTTGCTTTAAATATGGTCTTCATGATATAAAATGTTTTTAGATATCACAGAAATGTCATAATTCTTGTTTCCAGTGTCAATATCACAAAAAACTAATACTAGCCTAAAACAAAGCAATAGGACAAAAAATTATAGTAAAAAAACTAAAATGCTACATATATTGTACAATGTAATCAAATATAAAACACTGCATATTATTCACTATGTAAATTAAATATTATATTTCTACTTATTAAAGTTACAAAAGTGATTTAGTCAAGAGCAGAGATATATTTACTCTCTTTTCTTGTTTGATTAACATGAATGGCAGACAGCAGGAATATTAGACTGCTGTCACTTTAAGAGCTGCCCGGATCCATTATACTGTCACACATGTTTTCTTTCTCAGCTGTTTACTTTCACTTAAGACCTAAATTACCGTGTTTATTAGGATCCCTTCAAAGCCGGGCGTTTTGACACATACAAATATGTGTATATTTAACCTTTCAAGACCAATAAAGTGGCAAAAATAACTATGAGCACCGTCTTCACATGCGCGTGTCTATCAGACAGCACGCACATATAGTGAAATGAGTTCTCTTTCACTGCTGATCGGGTTTCAACTTTAAAATAACTTGTTTTTAAACCACAAAGCTTAAAACGTGTGTAAATGATAAATGTTCATGACCACATAGCACAGCAACATCTCATGAGTGTGTAACCGCGATAGAGATTATAGTCCAAAATCTCTTATATCTGATATATTGCCCACCCCTACTACATTTAAAGTCTCACATATACCATTCAAAACACAAGCTAAGTGTTCAAACGAATGCATCTCACAATTGCTGTATAATTGCTACTACTCTTTCATGAAATTGATTCACGGACAATTCTATGTCATGAAATTGATTCACGGACAATACCATGTCATGCAATTGCTACTCAGTGCTCCACATGGGAGATCAACAGTAGAGGAGAGCCCTTGCAATTACTGTATGCATGTGACATTCAAGACCCTGAGTTGTTCAGAGATACTGCAAAAATCATGTTGAGTGTAAAGCAATGTAATTAAATAAGCACAGAAGAACGCAGTTTCAAATGATGAGATGTGATGCGTTCATTATACGCCCTCCGTTCAAGTCTCATCACACACTTAGGGAGAAGAAAAGAGAATCGAAAAACAGTCCAATTTTAACAGGCAGTTGCAAAGGTTAATTATTTTCCTAATTACGTCTAGAAATGTCAAACATTTGTTTTCTCGCTAATTGACAAGAAAATTAACTGTGAACTGCACTGAGGGTTAATCTCAAGTCTGTTGTACAAGGCTCTGAGTGCATCAATGCACAGAAAGTATGAAAAGCAATCATGGTCCCCGCTGTGGCGTCCTTTAAAATCACTTAAAAGCAGCGTAAAATTCAATGCAGACAAAATCTCAATTATTCCCAGTATCCTGTGGCTCTTGAAGCTGCACTTGAGACCATAAAGTTCAATAATTCTACACACATACCAGCAGTAAGAGCATAAGGGGAAGTATAATCTCAGTGCTAATCAATATTAATTCCTTTGCATCTCTAATGACAAGGTGTAGTCAATGTCTGCCCATACTTTCCCTCTCTAGGGTTCAAACACGCTGGGCTTGTTCTGCAGGCACCTGTCTGCCCTTGTACCTGAGCTGTGTTATAGGGGATTATCACACCTCGTCCCTCAGGCAGTCGGTCTTCATGCATCTGCAGCATTGATCTCATTTGTTGAGGAGATAAGGCTGTAATTGGATGAGGCCTGAAATCAGATGGACCTCCATGGCTAGGCCAGGGCTAATTCCACTATCCCTGACCTGCCCAAGTAGCTAGGCCATAGCCACAACTACAGGGGGTTAATCCTGTCCAATCCCACCCTCAAGCCAGCTCATCACCATCTGGGCTACAGTCCACCTCTCTTCCTCCTGTTGGAGCCAAGCCTCCAAGCCATCGAGGCAAGGGAACAAGGGTACCCGACCGCCTCAGACAAAAATCTGAGCCAGGACCTTAATTGCAAATGCATGATCTATTGAACTGTGATGCTGACTACAGCGGCTGTCTGCAGGATACAGTGCTACATAAATATTTAAGGCCGCATGACATTACAAAACAACATCAATGTCTGAGTACCTACACAGTCCACTTCCCCAGGTGATTATTCTTGGAGGCACGGTGGTCATTTTGATAGTTTTCAGAAAAAAAGACCCAAGGATGGCGTAAATAAACTCAGTAATACAGGGTAGGTAACAGTTTACTGATTTTCACACAATATTTATCACCTTTAACACAATTACACATTACTTGTGATTAAGCAATATGGATTTATTTGATGGCCTGTGCCGATATCTAAGTTGTCAATAATAAGCTGGTACAGTATATCATACTATCAAATTTTAATAACACATGCAGCATTGACATTTATATTTCTTGCACATAATTTTTCCTAAATTAGAAATGAATATGCGAAAATCCATCAAACATAAAAAGTGAACTTGTTAAAAATGTATCTGTAAATTAAATATTTATATTTCAGATAGCAACTTCTTGATTCTGCAACCCTATTATGGTATTTCTCACAAATAAAGAAACTCAGAATAGAATAAGTTTTCTTGTAATTTATTAGATTAGATAATAGTTAATTAGGATCTCAGATCGTAGAATGGGAAGTTCTCAGTGCTGGCGTGCTGGCAAACTAACAGTCTTGGTGGTGTCAAAATAAAAGCCCCGCTTTTGATACTTATTGGCCTAATGGATAAACATATTGATTGATGCCGATAATAAAACAAAAGTTCAAATATCAGCCGATAGACTGGCTTTGGCAGTACATAAATAGACCACTACACATTACTGAAACTCAAACTGTAATGTTGGCAGTTGGCTTCTACTAATCACAGAAAATGCTTAAAGACAGATGCTGAATTTGGAACTGCATACTAGAATACTACTATTACCATTCTTGCCATATAAAGACATTATAAAAAAAGACATTATAATATGCTAGTATGCAGTCCTGAATTTAGCAAGAGCTATGCCAATATAACAACAATAGCCTCTCTTCTATCCATATAATACCCAAGAAGTTTGTTTTGTTAACACTTTACACCAACAATCAATTCATTAATATTACTTCAAGGTATAGTTCACCCAAAAATGAAAATTCTGTCATTTACTCACCCTCTACTCATTCTAAACCAGTATGACTTTATTTCTTCTCCAGAACACCGAATAGTTTGAGGACTTGAGTAAAATATAGCATAAAACAATTCTCACATACCATTGTACTGAAAAACAGGTTTTGTGGAACATACAGAACAATAGAAACAGAACTGCAAGGTATAACTTTGAGTGCGCGGTATGCTTTGAGAGAAGTGAGATGAAGCGGCGTATCAGGTGAAAAGCAATAAGCTATGCCCCGAAGATGAAAGCTTCACAAATCCTTTGATGACTCAGAGTTTGGTGCATAGTGCTGTTTTTGATCAGACTAACTAGAACGGAGGGAGTTTTGCAGAATGCAGTCATGGGTTTGATAAAGTGTTGAGAAAGTCTGCGGCTCGTCAAAGAAATATCATTCTCAAAAAACTACAAATTCCCCCTTAAGCCTGTGTGCCTTGTGCAAAAAGCTTTTAAGCCCAAAGACACTTACTGTACCGTGTCATTTCCAAAAACATAAACTCTCACTTAGAGTGAACATTCTTGCAGCGTATTTTCATTTCCAGCAGTATAATGGACAATAATAAGCTAAATCGCGGAGACCCGCAGTGCACCCGGTTCTGGGAAGTGAAGAAATTCTTCAAAAACGCAGAGGCAAGAATATTCCGGCGATAAAAATATCTATAAAACTGTAAACTTATTTTTATCCTCTCGCTGCTCTGACTGCCTCACAGCGACAATAACTGGCAAAGAAAACTATTTTTCTCTCCATCCCTCTCGAACATTCAACTCAACAGTACCAGCAGAGCTGGAAGGTAATTCGACCGGCCAATTTAAACATGCCATGATTGAGCTGGAAAGAACAAACGGACATCAAAGAACAAACCTCAGGTCTGAGAGAAAGAGCGGCGTGCTGACGGGGGGTTCGAATCGTGTGTCATTACGATCACACCGCTGTGTTGCTATTCTGGATTCCTGGGGTTTGACATCTAGATTGCAGATGGATAAGTGTGCCTTAAAACCACATCCCCCATCAGGGAAAAGAAAATCATTTCTCATAACGGCATCTATTTACTGGCACGGCCTATCTCTCCCACAGGGCCTGAAACAAATGAAAATGTTATTTCTCTCCTCATGAACTCCCACCTTTTCTGTATGCCTTTCTTCACTGCCAGCAATTTCATTCTCCCTCTAAATTTGAGTTAAGTCCATGACCAGGGGGAAATAATGTCTCTGGAATAATCTTTCTGCAACTATAATTCCAGGGGGTTGTGTTCCTATATTTATGTACCTTTGCATTTATTTACTTAGTTCTCTGGCTTTTTGCCTTACGGTTTCGGAGGAAATTGCAGTGGCTTCTGATACAGAATTGATGCGACATATGGAGGATCTCTCTGTAATCCCATTAGCCGCACGCAGCGAGGCTTTGACGGGGGACGAACATGTCCTCTGCCAAACATATAAACAGCCCTGATGCGGTCAGACAGCCACGCACAACGGCGCCTGTCAGAGAGGTATTTCACACGCCACTCATGAGATGATGCAAAGCGCAATATTAGCACAACCCTGTGTGGGATGTTAAGCCTAGAATGACACAACTGTAAGCTTTGCAAAACAACCATATAAAAGGCATTTTTATAGTGGTGAGCACAACACGTTTGAATCCGGCTCTCAACATTCCTCAATCCCGTTCCACCCAGTACTCCACAAAACTCTCTGTCAATGCTCTACAACGCCTCAATAGCAGCGATTTTCAACCTTTTTGACTTGAAGGCTCCTTGTTGTCCAACACAATTTCTGAAGGCCCCGCATATACTATAATATTTTGTCAAGTATGTTCTGTTGTTAATATGACAACGTGGCTTGTTTTCAATCTATTTAATTAACAGAAACTGGGAGACTATATAAATTAATTAAACTGATTAACCACATTTATTTTTGTGATTCAAGAAGTTTCATGAACTGTATGTTCTTCAATAAAAAAAAAAATAAAAACAGTTGAGGGGAAAAAAAGAAATAAATATTCAGTTTAGACTGGTTTTATGTGCTTTTTAGTATTTTAATTAAGTTACTTTTCTTTTTTTATTAGCAGTTTGCAAAGGCCGCTTGGCGATTTCAAATGTCCGAGATTCAAAATTAAATTAAAAACTTTAAATAAACAGAAAGGTAAAACAGGATGATGTAAGAAATATTTAAGATTAAGCCCTACTGTATTTCTAAGAGAGCCGACTTTTACACTCAAAAGCAATTCAATATTTTAGATGTTTTTACATATTTATATTTTAAATATGACAAAATTACAAAACTGCATAATTAAAGCATTTTCACTAGTGGTCTCAGACTTGACTCCCATGGCTCTGGTCAGGATTCAGATGTCAGTTCTGGGCAGGGTTATACTATAACGGTGGTTTGAGGTGGATGTTTTAATAGCTTGTTCTTTACAGGACTCTTTAACACTCTGTGTGTACTCAGCTTCTTCCACTCAAGCATAAATCTCAACCGAACCATGACAGATAGTTCTGGAACCTTGGCTGTATTCAGAACACCCAGCAAGAATTTATGTTTCCCCAACCACCTGCGTGGCCTGACACGCCATTAAAATGACTGCTGGATAGAAAAAACCAGTAACTACTTTACTTTTTCATTCCATCTCATGATTTTTTTTCTTCTTCTTTTGCATATGAGGAAAACATGTGGTTATTACACAAAATCACGAAGGCAATAAAACTTAGCGACTTGTTATAAATCTTTAGTCTTTTACAAAACTAAGTCTGAAAAAAACCTTTTCTTTATTTACTCATTTCCTTTGATTATATAGTTCTGTGCTTTGAATAAAGTCATGAAGACTTTTATTCTTTATTCTCAACAGACATACTCTCTGATCTGGGTCTGAGTGACTGAAAAACTCAGCGCAGACCATTAACCAAACGTCAATTAGTATAATGTGACTGTGACGCCTGCAGTGTGTTAAAAACCCCTTTAAATGCAGTCTAATGGTTCAGAGCCGAGTGATATAACTTCTCACTGGAGCCCAGCAGACACATTCACACAGTAAAATCCTATGGAGGAAGAAACAGCAGGAAGGCTGGGCGTGGAGATAATGGGCATTCAGATTGCAATATCCGATTGGTGTATATAGCTGGTAAGCAGTGAAGAGATGATATTTGAAAGCACAACTTGTCGTTCTTTATTAACGCAACATTGCGAAACAAATACAGTCATTCGAATGCCAGCATGCTAAAAACACAATTGATCCTTGAAACACAACATTATAAATAGATAGATATATTCTAAAATCTGTTTGGATGAGTCACGTTTCAAGCTGTTTTAAACAGTCAATATACACCCCACCTTATGATCAATCAACTGAATTGCGAATATTGCTGATAGAATGTAATACTGTAAAAAATATATCATCAATAAGTCATGGCAACAAATGTTTTTCCACTAATTTAATGCATCAAAATATTTTAACCAATTTTAACATTTTCTAGATATATGAGATTCCACTAAACAAGATTTTATACAATGATTAGAAATCGACTTTTTACTATACCTATAATAAAGAAAAACATTTTTACAGTGTACTTTTCAAAAGCTAATAAATACCTAGTTTCAGCATCAGACATCACTCCCACTGAACGTTGGCTAAACGTCTGATGCATATGGTACACTTATCTGGAAACACTTCGGGAGTGTCGAAGTCGTCGTCGGATTGGTTGAATTATACAGGATTTCCGGGAGACGTTCTTTAACGTTCTGCATTGAAACAAAGATGCCGTGGCGCCAAACCCCCTCACGGAAAAAAAGAAAGCCGTCGTGTTTACAACTGTGACGACAAACACTTATAAGGATAAACTAAACGCTGGAGTTTCAAAAGTATGTGAAATATTTAAAGTCCGCAGCATAAATCTTTCAAATACGTCCGAGAGTTTTACACACCGGTCTGTTATTGTGGCGACATTTCCACGCCCCGAGATCGTGACGCTGACCGAAACTGTGCATGTCTATCTATTGTTTTCTTTTTTCTTATTTAACAATTGTAAAGTTACTTGAGCTTGCGGAAAAACACTATATACATAAAACCTATTATTATCAAATTCAAATGTATGCATTTAGCAGATGTTTTCATAAGTAACTTACTCTAAATTGCATTCAAATTATACATTTTATTTATTAATATGTTTTTATTATTATTAGTTATGCATTCCCTGGGAAACTCATGACCTTGGTGCTTCTAACACCATGCTGTACTGTTTGAACTATGTTTATTAAAAACATACTTTTTACTTACTAAAAATTGTAACAATTTAGTATATAAACCAATTCTCATCACTAACTAGTTGCTTATTAGCATGCCTATTATTAACATATTGGTTGTTTTCTAGAACTTATAAAGCACATACTCTGCATGACCATATTCTACATCCCTAATGCAACCTAATACCTAAACTTAACAACTACCTTACTCACTATTAATACACAGCAAATTAGGAGTTTATTGAGGCAAAAGTCAAAGTTAATGGTTTGTTAATGGTGAGAATTGGACCTTAAAGTGAATCGCTAAAACATTTAAAAAAGATTTATCAAAAACCTTCACTTAGCTGTGGTAAAATTATATGTCTCAATGCTTTTTTTCTCCTTTTCTTTTTAAAATAAAATATTCTACAGAAGCCAAAAGTCAATGTGGCGGTTCTAGCACAACAGTGAGAAAGTTGCTTGGCAGTACTGAACAGTTTCGTTCATGCTCTACGAGAAGAAATGGAGAGTAACCAGGCCTACAGCCTCACGATATGAGACCTTTCCAACTCCTCTTCCCACTTTCTCTCATCCCTGGAGAACCTCACACAGCCTTTCCATCAGCACCTGTGTCTGCTGAAGATACGGCAGCGCTACTTGGCCTGGGCAAGGCAGTCTCTATCCATCATAAGGAAGGATCATTAAGGAGTGAAAACACGAGTCGCCTCTGAGGAAGCCAAACAAGCGGGGGGGGGGGGGGGGGTTGCAGGAAGAGAAAGAAGTCTGGTATATTTACAACACAGGCTTGGGAATAGGGTCGTGGCAGCTCAGTTGAAAACACACACACGGAGGCTCTAGGTCAGGGTGATTTGTAGGCCCTGGAGAAGTGAGCTTGTGCTGGTGTTTATGAAAGCGACTGATGCCTGTATCCTGGTGGGCAAGGTTGAGTTTATTTTAGCTCATAGCCCAGGTATTTTCTGTAATAGCGATGTATTTGATAACTTTGCTCAAGTGATGCTCACTCCACAGAGGGTGCGGGGTGCGACACATTGCACCCGTATGCTGTTAGCTCTGAGTGTCATACAACCAAGACACAGACATGCTTCCTATACAGGCTCCGAGCCAAAAATCTTTTCTTTTCTTCATTCTTTCTCTGCTGCTTTCTTGCACATTCAGAATATGGTACCTACGTTGGTCTCTTATTGCTATGGCAACTAGTGATTTCTCTTGCTCCTTAGGCCCAGTGCTGTCATTATCCAATCAGAACAAGACCTTTGTTAAGATTCCCTCAGGCTCCACTTATTCAACTCACTATGATGAACTGACCTTAACACTAAAGCGAGACAGAGAGAGAACGACAGCAAGAGAGAGATTCCTCCAAGCTATCTGTCTCTATTCGAAAGAAAAAACTAAAATAAAATGAGCAAAAGACGGGCATTTAAATGGCATTACAATATGCCCTCTGATCTGAACAGACGACAAAGAGAAAGAGACAATCTAGTCCCTGCCAGCACTTTTTGTCTGCTTCTCTCTCATTCCCTTCCTCCCACAGTCTGTGGGTGAAAGGAAGAGGAATTTGTTGAAAGTGCAACAAGGTTAGCTGGTGGATGACTGGATGATGCTAAAATGGACTGGATTCAAGGGTACTTCGCTGGTAGCCGGCTCAGGTCCAGACACTTTGTTAATGAAATCTAACTAAAAAAATCAGATGAACAACATTTCAAGACAATACAATTCTGAGTTCTATAAAACTGACAGAAAACTAAATAAATAAACACAAATAATTAGAAACATTTACAAAATAAAATAAAGTAAAAAAAAAATTAGAAAATAAATATACTACTATTTTTACACAAGTCACTGTTGACTTCATTCTCTGGAGGTTACAAAATGTGCACCTGATGGTTTAGAGCCTCAATATGATTGGTTCCTGACCCGATGGTTAAGTGCTGTCTAGATGTGTGGATATGTTCATCTGTGCTGTCCCTCTCCCCATCGCCCATGATAGACAGTTAGCTGTTAGATAATGACAGCCCAATACAGACACGCTGTGATGCAAGCAGACCACCCTGTCACTGTGTGTCAAAATCTGCTGCCACATTCAAACAAAAACACTCTCAGGTTCAACTTAGTCCACACACCTGCCAACAGTGGATGAACTGAGGAAAGATGTACAGACTATAAACATGTCTGAGTGGCCATGAGACTCTAAAGATGTTTTCTTCAGTAAGACGTTGATTTGAATTGTGTAATTATGACAGCAAAACTCAGATTATAATTGATCAAAGTAATTGTGACTCACACCTGGTCCTTTGAAATGCTTAAATTAAAAAGACCATCACATGTTGAGCCAAATGCATTCGTATAGCAGTCACAACAGTTTTCAAAGCAGCTTCACAGAAAATCATGACATTAAAGTTTAATATCTTCATGCCTTATAGTCACATTTTGCAGATTAGATCTGGGCAATAATATAGTTTAGATTTTACAATGATACATTATATACTTAAACATTCAACTTCATTTTAAAGAACTGGGTGATTATATAGTTACATTTAGTAATAAAAAAAAAATCAGTAATATGAGATTTTCTAGATAGTGCCTATATATGTTTTTAAATCAATGTACTGTACAATGTATGGCTCTAAAGTTGGATATACTGTAATATAACGATGTATAGAGCTATGTAATATAATACAGTTTAAACAAGAAAAATTGAAAATTGTAGAGAGGATGTGTTTGCTGACATTTTGCTACAATATAAAAAAAAATCTAGCAGTTGAGATCTGCTATATATATATATATATATATATATATATATATATATATATATATCACTCTACGGGAGTATACTAAATGTATGCAATTCAAATTATGTGTATGTATACATGTGTTTGTGCAATAATACAGTTTATATTCTGCGACAATATAAACAAGGAAGTGTAGTAAGGCTGTTACTCTGAAAAAGTTTTGTATACATATTTCCAGTCCTTAAAATAGTCCTTAAGTAACCTAATATGGGTGACTTTAAAATGTTTACAAAAAATATATATATTTTTAATGTGAATGTTTTTTGTTCTGATGCTTTCTGGGAAATAATTCACACATTTAGCTCTAGGCTGTGCAAAAAGTATGAACGCTGAGGGTAAAAAACAGCCATGGTATCTAAAGGGAGAGTACTATCCTTCCATATAAGTGTGTGTGTGTGTGTGTGTGTGTGTGTGTGTGTGTGTGTGTGTGTGTGTGTGTGTGTGTGTGTGTGTGTGTGTGTGTGTGTGTGTGTGTGTGTGTGTGTGTGTGTGCAGCGCTGACCAGTTTTAGACATAAAAGCAAAGCAGAGAGGGACGAGTGGCAGGTTTATTGAGGTGCTGTCACCAGCCGTGTTTCGGGTCAGAGTGACTGACAGCTGATTTAGAGCAGTGCTGTTAAGCTATAAAGCAATCATAACCACTCCTGTTCTTCAGACACACTCCGTATCCCTTTCCACACTCAGACAATGCACTGGCAGTTATAAACACACTGACAGGGGAAAACAACCTCACTACAATTCCTCAAATGCTCGCACGCACGCACACACACACGCACACACACGCACGCACGCACACACGCACACACACACACACACACACACACACACACACACACACACACACACACACACACACACACATTCAGAACTCCTGTTCAAACACTTTAACTCCTGCCATGATAATCAGCTAATTATAGGTGCGGTGCAACTGCTATATCTAAATGCTCATCTCTAATAAGGAACATTTCAAATTAGAGCGAGTGGGAGAAGAAGAGAGAGAACGGGAGTGACGAATGGAGACGGCAAAAGAACTACTAGATAATTGATGCGAGCAATTACAACTTCCATGTCGGAGCAAATTGGTCTGCATTTCTCAGCATGTAAGGGCCCCTGACCTCATTATAACAACTGTGTAGAAGAATAATCAAAATTAGCAGCGAGGTTTGAGGATCCGTGACAAACACAGAGTGGAAAGTTTGACTCTAATGTAATCTGTTTTGACTTCAGCCACGAGAGAGCTATATCCGCAGGTCAAAAGCTCCGGCAGAAACATGACCTCTCCGCAAAACGCTGTGGACTCTTTCCACATCCCGGCGAAATCAAATAATAACAGTAATCATTAAGAACAACATCTATATTATATGACATAAATCTGCTCCAGCGGCTGTAATTACAGGGTGGAGAATATTTTACCACATAGCGAAAGAATCCCCCAGCACAGGCAGAACTAATAATCAACAGCCACTAACCACGACGCTGGATTCAAATATGTTCACTGCAGAACGGCAAGGGGGCTACAAATCCTCGCAAACCACTCAGAGAGTTCCAAAGCGAATGCCCGAGAGACCGGGAAAAAGAATGATTTTCATAACATTGCATTTAGAGAACATTTAGGCTAGATGAAGTACTGGAAACATACGTATAAATAAACTAGCTGTAATGTGTTTGTAGTGAGTATTATTGCTTCTCACATGGATAGACAATTGCAATTTATATCAAAGTCTAAGGTTTAAGATCTAAAAAAGGAAATGTGGCAATTTCTATAATTATATGTAAAATTGTAATAAAATAATTCAATGAAACATTTACGAAAATGTTATGTTTGTACTGAGAATTCATGTAAACTTAATTTACTATTCTGAATTATCTTCAACCTTAAAATTAGATCTGTCTAATCTATTATTAATATCTTAATTCTGCATCCTAACTGAATTCAAAATCCGGTTTAATCAACCTCAAAATTGGGTCTGTTTAACCTATTATGACTAGCATTGCTAAAATCAATCTGATTTTATATCTAAATTCTGTATTCCTGAATCTGTTCATTCACCCTTACAATCCGGTTTGCCTCACATATTCTGAAAAGCACTGATAAGATTATGAATCTGAATTGAGATCTGAACTCTGCATCTAAACTGAGTTCTGAATCTGATTTCTGATTCTGTTCCTTCTGACTCTAAAACAGGCCTGTCTTTTATCTATCTATACTAAATAGAACTGCTGAGATTACGAATCTGAATTTACATCTGCAAGTTCTGTATCCTAACTAAATTCTAAAACTGATTTCTGATTCTATTCACACTCAAAATCAGGTTTGAGTCCTCTATTCTGAATAGCACCGCTGTGGTTATAATTCTGAATTTATATCTGAATTCTGAATAAAACACAAATCTGAAAATCTGCAGATTTCTCGTGTATATGTGTGTGTGTTTGTCGAGAACTACACAACCGACCCTCACACACGACAGATCACTAAACAGTCCAAACTGCCCCCTGACCCTTAATGTAAATATTTCATTGCTCTGCCTCTGTTAAGACCACACTGAATCATGAATGAGCAATAAAACGTGTTACCCAGAAATCCCAGAGTACTGTCACTATGGCGACCAAAGAGCAGGTAATGTCATCTCTTTCTCTCAGTCTCTTTCTACTGTCTGTCTGTGCCTCTCTGCATCAGATTAGCAGGCTGTAATGAGAGTTAAAGAGCCGCTTTAGGACAGTCCCTCCATAGGAGAGACACTGCAGTGACGATGATGTTAAATTAACTGTCATATTTAAGCCTTTTAGTTTGGTTTTGTTCCCGGCTGGACTGACCTCATTATCGTCTCCTGCTTTGTCTCTCATCAGCAAGATGGTGACGGTTGGGCAAAGGCAGCAAACACTCAGGGGGCACGATGCGTCCGTCCCCCATCCCTCTCGGCAAACACACACACACACACACACCAAAAGAAAAGCATTAATGTGCTGTTTACTGGAATCTGGCGCCCTGTAATTGCCAATTTATTTGATAGGCAGCCAGATAATGATGGCATTTCACTCCTGCCGCAGAGACTAAACACATGTGTGTTTGATTCGCCCCATCTCCGCCACGCATCCCCTTCTCTCCTCTTCCCTTTGCCCTGGCCTCCAGCCACCCTGCCTGGGGAAACTGTGCCGCCATGCTGGCTTCAAACGCGGCTGAAAGGGGACCCGGGCTTCGGAGCAAATACAGCAAGCCTGCCAATTTATCCAAGGTTTGGGGTTACCGCTGGCGAGAACGAGGCTGATGCACCATTTGTAGCTTAATGAGCTGACAGCGCATGGGGACAGGGGGAGAGAGGGAGAGGGAGGAGAGAGGGGGAGGAAAAGAGGAAAAGAAGGGGGGAAAGAGAGCAAGATGTCCTGTGTGACCTCTGTTGACCCCAGCTTCCTATCTGTCAAGCATAGATCAACACCAGGCTCTGTCTCTCTCGGGTTTTTTTCATCAGTGCAGTGGAATGGAGTACGAGAGAGAAGACATCATTAGCACACTGCCAAACAGTCTATAACGAGGTTTAGAATTACTCCTCGTAACCCCAACTCAAGCTTTCCCTTCGTTTTTGCTTCACTGTTATGAAAATTTCTGTTTTTGTGTGCGTGAAGAACCAAACAGTTGTTGGCCGACTTCCACAGTAATTATAATGGAAGTCAATGGGGTCCATCAACTCTTTATATACCAGCATCAAAAATCTTCTTTTATGTTCCAATAAACATGTCAAAAAATAAATAATCTCCAATAAGGAAATGGAGAGGGGAGTGGTCATATTTGAACTTTTACGTGTTGATATATATATAGACAAAAAAATCTCAATGTATTTGATCAACCCTTGCTTTTACAATGCACCAATCTACATCACACAAGATGCTGTAATGTAGAATTATGTGTCTTGTCACAGACATGATGTGTTGATATAAAATCATATTTATATTGATTACAGAAATTTGAAATCGCACACCTTAGTGTGTGTGCAATACCCACAGTTCTGTGCCAAAATTTAGGCCCTGCTCTCCATATCTGTTATCTAGTACCTCTATGCTGGTATGAAGTGGCTTTTTTATGGTGTGACTGTGAATATCCTGCTTCCACCATCCCCTCAGGACTGGGATGCTCTACTTTGAGTGTGACCCTGAGAAACTGCTCAAGCATTAAAGAAATAATAAAAGTATCTCCAGAACCTTTCACCACTTCCTGTTTAGAATACTCAAGGGCTTCAAAATATTCAGTAACAGAGAACTGCACTTACCAAAAAAATGTGGCACATTAATTTGATGGGAATGCAAACGAGGCTGGGAACAACAGGAAGGTTCAAGTTATCAAGTAATTTTCATCATCCTGTTTTTTTCTTGTTTCCAATGTTTTGTCAGTTAAAGAATATAAAAAAGGGAAGAAAAAAAGAATGATGTTGAACAGACTACACTTTAATCCCTCACAGCCTCACCTTTTTTCCATGTCAAATTAAAAAAGTAATACAATTCTATCAGAGGTGTTCACTTTATTCTATTGCTAATTTTTAAGTTAGAATTGACCATTCGCAAAGAGTTTGATTGACAGGCGGTCTGACCAATCATTACGATGAATCCGACATCTTGCCTGACAAAAAATAATACAATTGTATGCATTGACGTCTTTCCACGGTTGAAATAAAATACGTAATGATGTTCATTTATGTTTTTTTCATGCTTTAAGTAAATATGAAAAGACGATCGGTTCACGTGTGACGCTTGAACAGAGGCACTACAGTTATCTGTAGTAATAATAATAATAATAACAATATTTTTTCTTATTTTATTTATAACTAATAAATATTGTGTTCTTTATTTTTAAATTAAATCAAATTACATTTTTAACTTGGTTTTTAAAGGATAGTTCACCCAAAAATCTAGTCTGATCCAGATTAAAACAAATCCCACTTTTGTGTTCCACAGAAGAATAACAACATGCGGGTTTGGAACAGCTTAAGGTGAGCAGATGATGACAGAATTTTCTTCAAAAACTATCCCTTTAAGACTCAAGTTAAAAACCCATCACACACAACACATTCTGCATCTATTTGTGGGTTGTTTTTACCTGTCCGATAATCAAACCCTATCTTGCGTTTCATCTCTAACTTTATCTGTTTCCCCATTCCACAAACATTTCTTCCCTTCCTATCTTCCTTCCCTTCTCCTGGCCTCCTCTCAAGCTTTATCTTTTCGTTCTTCTCTCTCTTCCCTGACGAGGGGCTGCAGGTATCATTTCAATTTCTGATGTCAACATCAAATTACTTATTTAATTTCATGCCTGGCCAAGCATCCTATAGCTACACGCAGGAGCGGTCGCGCTCAACTCGTTCTGCCGTGTCTGTTCCGACGACTCGCCTCGCCCTCCAGCTGACAGCTCTAATTATGGCCGATATCTGATAGTGCCGGCACACACTAACAGACTCACATCTCCACTGCGGGAGCCAAGGCTTGAGGTTTGAAGAAGGCCTGCGCCAGACTCACTGAGCTTCCACACAAGCCTGTGTATAAGATTCATAAACAAGACTTTCAGTGCAATGTAAACAGTGTATACTGCCTTTACATGGTCGAATGCTGCTTCAAGAGGGTTATATATGACTGTATGTGTGTGACAGCACAATCATGATAAGCTGATAATTATAGTCATAGTGCGAAGTTTGACAAATGGATATGTAAATATTTAGAGTTTTTTAAAACCTTTAATTTTAATCTATGTATATATATACAGATTGAATGCAACTGCTAACACACAAATGGCAGATAAAATAATCTCACTTTCATTTTTCAATATTGACATAGTAGATTGGTATTCCAGTGCTTTAAATACATGCTTTGTGTTTTTATGGTAAATCACTGATGTCCAAGCATGGTCACTGGTACATTTTTCACCGTCTTACTTCATGTCGTCTCCACTGCTACGGTGTATAAGCACAGTCGAGTTTCAGGCCGAGTCTCCACTGAAGCTGCCAGCTGAGTAAATAGGATGTTCTTATCACCACCCGAGCACAAACACATAGCAAAGCCTGCAGGCCTGAGGGTGCAGACAGCCTCCGCGCTCCTCTACCTCACACCCCGACAACACAAGCACACACACTGAGCTCAAGAAGAGCTCAGCTCTTAAAACACTACTATTGTTCCTGTTGGCACAGGGCCTTGTCAGTTTAGACCAATGGAGTGCATAAGAGAAACTATAGAACGCTGTTTAAATATTGAATACCGTTGAGAATTAGGCAGATAAGAAAAGCCTCCAAATGAATGATAATGATCAGGTGTCAAAACAGTTATTGTAGGGGACCAGCCCAACCTTAACTCAGGTGTTGAAAATATATTTTTTGGTTGCTCAAACATTTAAGCAAACGTCTACACTAGATGCCAGTTGTGATAAATTCTGCATTTATTTGTAACCATTATAAACACAGGGTTCTCACAACTCAAAGGGACAATTTGCTAACAAATCAGACCTCATTGTGGCTTGCAAGTAAATTTTACTCTACACAAGAGCAGATGTATATATGTATATATTCATTATATCAATTCCATGACTCTTCCAGGCATGGAAAACACATTTCCAAAAAATAAGTATTACATTAAAAAGCACTAAATGTAGTTTTTTGTTAGTATGGCGAATGATGCGCAGATTTGATTGGACTCACGTCTGTCTGTCTATCTCTGGAGCTGCTCCGGATGGAGGGTTTGGATTCTCCACTCACGCTCTCACTATCGCCGTCTTTACAGTTGTTCTGGCCCGGCTTCAGCTGGAAAACACAAAGACACAAAAAAGAAAGAAACAAACAGTCAGATGCAGCAAGAAGAGAAAAGTCGCTACAATATGTTAAACATACTGTTACTAAAGCGTAGGCCAGAGAAGAAACAATACTGAAGATCTGGATCAGAATACAATAATCTATTAAAGCTATGCAACTAATTTGGATAGAGCCCAGATCACAAAACCGAAGGAAGCAGCTCAGTTATAAAGGCAGCTATTGGATATACAGTACTGTTCAAAAGTTTGGAATCTGTTATGCTCACCAAAGCTGCATTTATTTGATCAAAAACAGAAGAACAGTAATATTGTGAAACATAACAACAATTATATTTTAATGTATTTTAAAAGGCCTAATTGATTCCTGTGATGACAAAGCTCAATTTTCAGCAACAATAGACTTAAGTAAGGTTAGACAACATACTGAATTTACCTCAGGTGAAAATGAAGCTGTGATGGATAGATGTACAGTTTTTACAATACCACATACTGTATAAAGGTTCTATATCGTGCAGTTTTCATGACTCACAACTCTTAAAACTGTTTTATGAAGGTTTTTAATTTTTTGGTCTACTTATTTTCAGAAAGCTGAACAATCGGTACACTTGCAGCCTACATTATACATGTTTTTACTGTAACTTTTTTAATAAATTGAATGAGTATTAAAAAAGGCAATCTTATTGATCTTACCATGTAAATGATCAGAATGACTGCTAACTGCCATATTTTGCTGCTGTGTAAATATAGCCATTAGGATGAGCGATCATATGGGAGAAGCTGGTTCGGATCCAGACATCTCTAGATTCTGTCACCATCATTTCAGGTGGACATATAAGGAACTGCTTTGTTCAAATTTCAAATCATCAACCTGTTTGGCATTGGCCACCGATATCCATATGACTTCAGCCACTGGGGACTGACTTCATATCAAACTTGTGAGAAAGAGTAATAAAATCCAACCGAACCACATCAAAAGCCATTTTCCATTCGGTAAGCCACTCTCCCCATGCAAGAACCAGAGATTCACAGCAGGTGTCCTTCAGCAGACTAGAAATCATAAAGAACAACAGCACAGCGCAGAGGAGAAGGACGAGGGGGAAAACGGGTGGAGGACATGAAATCCAAAAACATCTGAGCCCCAGTAAAGTCTGGAGAACAATGCCATACTCCCGGGACCCGGCAAATGTCGTCAAGGTCTGCGATTTACGTCTTCTGAAGGTTCGCCATTCAGACGGCTGTTTCCGCACCCCTCGCCCTGCCAAAACCCACCGCCTTCATCTCTCAGCACATAAAAAGCCTGTTTTATGAGTCGAGATGAGCAGTAAATGACTGCAGTGTCACTTAATGGAAAAAGCAGAGTAGGCCACGGCGCACTGGGGGGTTGTTTACCGAGATAGAGAGATAAATCGGCCCGCTCATTTCTTTTCCTATCTTTCCCTCCCAGACATTCCCTCTTTCTCTGTCTCACTCGCTCTTTCATACTTCCCCATCACATAGGAGAATAAAAAACAGATTCTTTGCGATAGTTCCTGACAGAGGCGGAGGGAAGGGAGGAGGGAATAAGATGAGGGTCGGAGAATATCTCTTTTCACTGGTGCAGGCTGTGGGTTGTTAGAGGCACACAGGCGGGATAAGGAACTGCGGGGAAGAGGGCCCTTGAGTAAAGCACATAATTAAAATGAAACTGTTCCTTTTCTGTAGCCATTAGCTATGTGAAAGGATCTCTCTCAGAGGGAGAGCTCACTGACTCCAGGCAGAGACGCTTGCTTCTACCAGCAGGCCACCGTGATAAGAGGCCCGCACTGCTCAGAGAGAGAGAAAGAGAGCGAGAGTTGGCAATGACAAAAAGGAGGACAAGCAACTGTAAAATCTGAAGTTAGACAAGTCATCTAGGTGTATTTTTATGTGTGTCTCAGTGCACTAAATGACTGATTTTCTTATATGCATCTACATGCAATAAGCGGTCTCATTAACTTCATCTAAACTTCCACCTCAAGGAAAGTGCATCACCCAGTCAAGGTCAAATACTGCTCTGTCTCCATTTAGACTTCATAAAGCACCTCAAATGAGAGACACGTCACCAAATGAGAAAAGCAGACAGCGGGGAAGGTCAGGTATAAACCAGCCGATCAGCACTTATTAAATTTGGCTGATAATCCTCTGAAACCGCCTTTGAATCACTTGGTGGACTCTGTGAGATAGAGCTCATGTAAAAATGTGGTTTATAATTTAAATTTCATATAAATGGCATTAACAGCACCACAGGTTTTCATGTTTTTCACACTGTTTCCCTCAACTTCATTTGGCATTCTGCTCATTTAAGCTTAAGACAAACATATAAAAGAGAAAATAATATTACCAGCATTCCTACAAAAAAAGAAGGAAAGAAAGGTCAGCATACAATTAAATAAACTAATTGAATAATACATTATTAAATTAAATAATAAAAGCACAATGAATAATAATCTAATCAAATAATCAAGGATAAATATAAATGTATTTTAAAAACTACTGCTAACTGTAAAATTTCTGTATTTAATATTTCTCATTAAGTTATTAAGCTCATAAGCTAATATTATAACATTTTGTGTAAGCCTGCTTGTTTTCATTAGACTTATTAAAAACATTTATTTTACAGTGAGTATTTTTGTCAACACAAACTTGGAAACAGCTGGTATTACTTTTCAATAAGTGACTCTGGGCAGAGGGCTTACACTGGTTAAGAGCTCCAGATAAACATTAAATAAACAGGTTTTACATCAGTATTGGCCAATTCAGATGACAAGAAACTGGTAATAGATACTGGCTGTAAATATCCTGCACATTTATCGTAAAGTCATTCATTACATGGCATTTTATGTTAGCCTGTTCAACATTTAGGTGAAGACTTCAAAAAAAATTGTTAGAAATAAAAAGTTTTTTTTTGGTTGCACTTTATTTTACAGTATGTGAACTCACATGTACTTAAAGTGTACCTACCTAAGAAAGTACTGGAAATATAAGGTAACTACATGGGGTAGGGTTAGGTTTAGGGGTAGGTTCAGGGTTAGTAACTAGTATTTCCTAGTAATTGTAATTATTATAATAAGTACATAGTATGAACATGAGTAACAGGACTGTAAAATAAAGTGCTACCGTTTTTTCTTATGATTTTGCATGATGCAGGACATGTTACATCTCATGCTTCATACTCAGCATTAGAGGTTCTGAAGAGAAACGACACTAAATCATAACGACTACCAGGAAGCAGTTGTGCTATTCTCTATATCATGCAAATATCTATGTAAAAAGATGTTGTATATTATTTACTTTGAATTGAGTTTAAAATCAAATATTGACAGAGCTATCGAAACTCAGATAGTACATCTACCTTTAACCAGTTAAGCAGGTACACCTTTTACTAGGATTACAAGAATCGCGAAGCAATGAAGGGATTTGTTTTTAGTTTCCCCCATTCCATTCCACTTAATGCCTCTTAAACAGCCTTTGAAAAATGAACAAGTGCTTTTTCCCGAAGTCATGCGGGTCATTTCTTATGAGTTCTCGGAGTAATTTTTGAAGAGATTTGATTAATAGAGGCGTTAAAGAAAAAAGTGCAATGCGGGTAGCCACGATAAATTACCATCATCAAAAAGTTCAGTGCAAATCAGGTTTCCACCCACAGTCAATAAATCAGAAAGCTCAAGCAGGTCTGTCTATAAACCTCTATGTCCACACATCGTCCATTACTCAGCGTTTAAAGTTTAACAGGGTATCACGCTAACTCTAAAATTAGTCTGAAGTCTAGACGCATAAAGTATGATATCTATTGTGTTCATTTTATTGCTCCCATGCTCTTTCTGGCACTACTTGGCTCGGTTTTGGCATATGATCGTTACCTACTGCTGCTCGCTAGATTAACTGTCATAACAAACAATGCAGTTTCTTGTAAAAATGATCTTTCTTTGGAAAGCAAAGCATCTCCCATTTGTACGTGTATGCGAGCGTGTACATAAAAGCATTGTTTATGAGTTCCTATGTGTGCAGACGAGCGTCTGTGGGTTTTCACAGCCTTTCTTGTGCAATCATAATGACGTTAATGAAGACTGACAGATCCACCAGGTTGCACCATAAGGATAAACTCCTTTAACAACCCTGAGAGCAGAGCCTGAGTAAAGATTCCCCCTCCAGGAAGATAATAAACAGATGGTTTTCATATTCCAGCAACTAATTCCTCAACAATTAAAAACACAGTAAGACATTAGCATCTAATGAAACATTTAAACTACCAGTAAGTGCATCTGCCATTCATTTCAACACAGTAAGTTCTTGTTTTGCCTCAATCTGTTCCCTGTTAGAGCTGATTTCTCCCTCCCCCTGTCTGAGTTTACTGAAGTATAGAATTAACAACTGTTTTCAATAAGCAGTCAGCATGATTCCCTGGCACAAAAGCCTCCACGCTATTAAAGATTAATTTATGCTGCCAAGGCTTTGATGTGAGGCAGTAATGGAAAGAGCTTCTCGTTTTGCCTTCCCCATAAAAAGGTCAAAGAGACCTGTATGCGTTAACCTGGCTCTTGCGACCGCCCGCAAAAAGAAAGTCAGTCGTCAATGGTTGTTTTATAGATAGCACTGTTTTATAGTGCTGTAATCACATTGCACTTAGCGAGAAAACGAAGGTAGTTTGTTTCCAACGTTGCAAGAGGAGGCCAAGCATAACAGCTTCTGACTGCATTACACTGATAGAAAGTCACAAAGTCTACAACAAGACTTTTTATTTGAATTTACTGCGATTTCGCCCTGGCACCCGCACCGAAGCCATGCATCCATTACGAGAGCCAGTACAACAGTCCATAAGCCTAAATGTATTTTATAGGGACTGTCTCAAAGACATAGAGCACAGTAGCTTGGAGTTTACATATACAGACAGTTTTAATAGCTCTTTAAATGTGAAAGTGGGAGCGGCGGATTTCAATGGCACTCCTGGAGAATGGTGCCTTAATCTGAAATAATACTGACATACATTAAGAGCTAGCTTGTAAAAGCCATATTAGTTTATACAGAGATGGAAGCACTTGCAAAGAGGAAACGGCGCAGCTCAAGGTGAGAGCGTAGATGAGCATCCATTCAAAGCGTGATGCGACAAGGAGATGGTATTTTGCTAAGCAAATTCGAGAGAAAAAATGCACTGGAAGAAGAAAACAGTACAGTTTTGGTAGAAATTCACTGACGTTCCACAGAGGTGGAAACAAAGCTTGAGTAATGGGCTAAGCATCCTTTGAAATCCTCTGACTAGACTCTTAAAATGGCTTTTGAAGCTTTTATAGGATTATCGTTAGCACATGTAGTCAATTATTTCCTTTGCCCACTTGCTGAAAAGTGCTTGCCGGCGTTATGATAAAATTTTACAAGTCTATTGAACTATTCCCACAGGCTCGGCCCACAACCCGATGCAGTCAAACACAAAGCCTGACTCCGCCGCATTGGCCTTTTAAACGGCGCCGTTCGCAAACCCCAATACCCTTTTCATCTAAACCCCTGCTTCGAACAGCTCGGCTGACCCTTCGCTTCCAGTGGAAGCCCATGGGATTCTGTTGCTATCGGCTTCTGTTCTTCCTTAGTTACGCACTACAGCAGCTGTGGAGCTCGACAGTAATAAAACCTGGAACAATTTACCAGCTTTTATTGTTCTTCTGTGGCGTTTCAGCACAGCTAACCTGTCCTCCAAGGAGCTGAAAGAGAGAGTGAGAATCCCACTAGAGCGCCAATGAAAGAGGATCTCATTTACCTAAAAGCGCTTATAAATTTTTAATTTGCTTTAACAAGTAAATTAACAAGTCCCTCATTCGGGAAGTTTTATGGCTGCCTGCCACCGAGGGACAGCCATGAAAGTTTTATAGATAATCCACTAGTGTGCTAGGCTGCTTATAATATATGGTCTATTTCCTGCTGCAGAGTCAAATCCCTTAGTTTCCAATGACTACACTTTAAATATCTCCCTCTCTGCTCTCTTTTCAGTGTGATATAACGCCTGTTTTAACACTGGAGCAGACGGCGGCCCGTAGAGGGAGAATTATCCGTTTCTTGTGGAGGTGAGGTGGGTCTGGTCTATATGAGTCAGTGTTGGCTTATATTCAGGAGACTCTAGCCTCCATCTTCAAACAGGTTTCTGTGATTGGCTGACAAGGGATAGTTACCCAGAAATGAAAATTCACCCTCATCTGTATGACTTGCATTAATCTGAGCAAAACAAAATACCATATTTTGAAGATCTAATCAAATGAGATATCCGTAGCCTAATGGATAGAGCGTTGGACTTGAAACCCGAGGTAACCCAAGGTTGTGGGTTTGAATCCCGGCTCTGGCAGGAAGTGTCCACAACTGAGGTGAGACCCTTGGGCAAGGCACTGAACCCCCAACTGCTCCCCGGGCGCCGCAATGTCGGCTGCCCACTGCTCCACTTGGATGGGTTAAATGCAGAGAACATATTATACTGTGTATAATTGTGTATGTGACAAATAAAGCTCATCTGAGCTTAATTTGTTGTTGTTTGTATCCAAACAGCTTGACTGGATAAATACAAATATATTGTAAAATCATCATCATTAATCGGTTTGGTTTACCAATCAGCTGTGAAGTAATAAATGTAACACTCACATCTTCATGTATAAAAAAAACACTGATATGCAATATGGTGAGTGGGATTATCAAACAGAAAAGGCGTTTCAATAAATGTATGCACTGCGTGTGAAGTGTGGCAACTTGTGATCCATACAAACTCGTCTTTGGATCTACTTTGAGTTTTGGTTGCTTATTACATGCATGTGGAAACATAACATGTGCCAACCATCTTCCCACCCAAACTCCCTGCAGTTTTCCACCAAAATAAAGATGTGATGGTTTGATGTTTAAAACTGTATATACTATTTACAATAATTTAACAATTTACAATTAATGTACTATTTAGACTTTATTTTGTAAAATTATTATTGTTAATTTTATATTTATATAAATCTATGTATCTTTATTTTAGGGCTGTTAGTTTAATGTGTTATGAAAAAAATAACATGATTAAAATCATCTTAACGCTGTTAATGCACTGGCCCCGCCCCCAGACCTGTCCATCATCCTACATTTCATACAGTTGACTGTTGACAAACATGACGCAGGGCAACAACTTCATAAAAGCAGTTATGCACTTAAATTGGGGCAAAAATGCCCCTGTATGAGTTTTTGTCTCCTACTTATATCATATGATCACACTAGCAGCAAATGTGATTTTATACTGGAGTTCAGTAAAGAAGAAATTAAAGTTGTGCTATAATTTTAAACACAATATTGTATTTTTGTTCAATTGTGCCAACGAAAATATTCCTTAAAAAGCCACAGCAGAACTGCTGTGCATCTCCGAGCAACACATGGGTGTTTAGTTTCTGAATGAACCCAGGTTTTGAACAAATCGTGTGAACCAATGATTCAGTAGCCCATTCATAAAGAGCCATTTATATAATTCCCTGAATGAATCAGCCATTTGAAAGAATAAAATGAAGATATGTACCGCCACCTGCTGGTAGATTTAGTTTCTTCTTTAGAGTATCATTTAATTTATAAAAAAAATAAAAAACATTGAAGGGATAGTTCACCAAAAATAAATAAATAAATAAATTCTGTCATCATTTACTCACCCTCATGTTGTTTCAAACCTGAATGACTTACTTTCTTTTGAACAACATAAAATAATGTATTTTGAATACTGTTGGTAACGAAGCTGTTTTGGTCACTAGTGACTTTCATTACATGAACAAAAAATACTGAGATGTTTCTCAAATTATCTTCTTTTATGTTCCATACATTATGTCACGCGATTGTAGCCTAAACATTTAACAAAATAATAGATTTAAATTATATTTTGGGGGTATTTTCACAGCCAAATTTAGTTTAATTAGATTAATTAATCGCAGCACCCCGTAATTAATTAGATTTTTTTTAATTATCGACTGACAGCCCTACTTTATATATAATTTTTTTTTCCTGTGAAATATTACAATAGTATTTTTGTTTAATATTTTTCATTTGTATTATCATTATTAAAAAATGACCAAATTTGAAAGCTGAGACTTTGTTTCATAGCAAATTGACTCTGTCTGGTTTGTTTGTCAGACAAAATGTCAGATTCGGCATTGTTATAAGTCAGATCGCCTTTCAGTCAAACTCCCTGAAAAGGGTCAATTGCAATTTATTTAGAAAGGAGAATCACAATTCGATTTCTTGTCCCCATACTCTCCTGGCCAATGCTGTAAAACACGCCTGACCATATAGGTCAGAGAACACAGAGCTCTTGACTCTGTTCCCAATTAGTGAATTAAAAGGCCCTGCATGAGCTTCCTGGACCTCCATCTGAGCGTTCTGGTTTTCTGGCAGTCGGCAGTAGTTGGATACCACTGTGAGCAGTTAACCTGAGTGAGCTTACCCTAAAGACAACAGCGCTTGACAGAAGGATGCAGGGGCCATCATAGCTGGTGCGGCACGGCTGCAAATGTTCCGTCATTGCTTGGACAGCAACTGTGTCACCCCGCCAACCCACGCGGCCCAGCTATGACCTCCTCAGCTCTGAGGGCCGGAGCTCTTAACCGCCACAGACAAGCTGCCTGTATCGCATCCGATCTAAAGTAGCAGTCTGTCAACAGGGATCAGGGCTCGGGTCAGGCTAAAAGGCCTGCGCCGCTGTTTATTTAGGCTAACATTATGCCTGAGTACGTCCCGCAGCACGCTTCCGCTCGCACATTGTCACGATGACCCTGTCCTTACAAAGACTCTGGGTTATATTTGCCGCCTTTCTACGTCAGTGCTTAAATCGACATCTACATTCCCCCAAAGCCTCAATTTTGTAGGTGACATCACATCCTAAATGTCAGCTGAAACAATTTTGCGGGAATATTGCAGATTTCATCAGCGTCTCCCGTTCCCCAAGGTGCGATTGCCTTGGAAACGCTCCGGGCTTCCCTCTTCGCGGTCGGTAAGCTCAAGTGACACGCGACGACCTTCGGTGACCTTGTCAGGTGCTGCTGTCGTGACGGCAGAAGGGATCTTAACTGACGATTACCATTAGCTTTAACCTGCCTTTCATTCCACCTGTGAGGGAATGCAGAGCTTTTAAGAAGCAAAAGAGAGTCGGCATCTCTCAACAGAGGCCTGAGGGTAAATGAGCCTTGAAGGAAGGAAGAAAAGAGAGATAGATGGAAAGGAAAAAGAGAGGTAGAGGTGGACAGGGAGTAAAAACAGTGCAGAGTGCAGTTTAAACCTCATAACTCACACAAAGAACAGCGTTTACTCACTTCAGCCATTGCCTCGAGGACAACCCTGAGGATGCATTTATATGGATATAAAACTTAGTGATGTACAATGACATTATAGACAAATCAATATGCTTTTAACATCCATCCTCTGCTTGTGCTCAGCACTACTCCAGTTCCACTCCTACAAATGGCTCTATAATGTGATGCTCCTGCATACTGATATATGGGGACAATTCACAGATTTAATAATGAACTGAAGAGCAGAGGAGGGAAGTGGGATATTACGAGCGACCGGAGACTTCAATTCTCTTAGATCATATCTGAACAGCTAGTTATGGTGCTCAGAATGACCATAAAAGATGAGGTCGCCAGGCTGTGAACACCACACGTATACTGGACAGACACGTCAAGAAAACGGTTCGACTGATCCTGACTAGAGGGGAAGTATTCGGGAAGTATTTACATAAGATGCTTTTTTATTGGGCAACTAAAAAGAAAACTGTCAGCACACTAATTAAAAGCACAAGCACAAATATCAAAACATAAAAATAAAATAAATAAATAACCAAAAGGTACAATTTATTAATTAATAAAGATAAAATAAGAAACTAGGAGTAAATAAATAATAATAATAAATACATAAAGAAAGATAAAATTAACAAAATAGGAAAATAAAAATAAGTAATTAAAGAAAATAAATATAAAAATAATAAATACATAAATACAGTAAGAAAAAAAACAAATAGTAAAATAAAAAAGGATAAAATAGATTAACAAGAAAATACAAAGAAAAAATTAAGATTAGAAGGAAAAATAATAAAAAAATAAAGTTATAAAAGTAGGTAAATATAAACCAGGTTAGTAGGTAAAACACTAAAATATCCATAAAAATGGGGCACAATGCTCTGTATTACTTATAATTAATTTTACAAAACACATTTTTTTTTACAGGTGTTTTACCTGTATTTTGAATTTTGCACTTCACTGTCATTCTGTCATTAAGGGCTTTCTGACTGTGCATAGACAGCAGTGCAACTGAGACGTTTTATGGCAAGAAAAAAAGTAGTAAGGGCATCGTTAAAAAGTATTCTTGTAGCTTCATACAATTACGGTTGAACCACTGATGTCACATGGGCTAGTTTAACGATGTCCTTACTACCTTTCTATGCCTTGAATGTGGTAGTTACGTTGCTGTCTATGCAGGGTCAGAAAGCTCTCGGATTTCATCAAAAATATTTAATTTGTGTTCCGAAGATGAACTAAGGTCTTATGGGTTTGAAACCACATGAGGGAGAGTAATTAATGACAGAATTTTAATATAATAAAATTTTTTAATGGAAAGACACTCAAATGATAAACACAACTTGGCTGATATGAAGCAAATGAATCGGGTCTTGGAAGCCAAATAGATATTTCCCAGAATGCAGCAGATGCATAGAGGGCAGGCCGTCACAGAGAAGCCAGAGAATTTAAGCTAGCAGGCCAAGTGCTTATCACTACATAACATTTCATCAAAGAAATTTGTGTGCAATTAATTACATTCCCAGGCCTCCGCGATCCGGCCGTAGTTGTTACTCGGCTATCGGCTTTCAGGGCTCACCATCTCACTAAGCCTCGCTCACAGTGCCAAGTCACATCCCCCAACACCAGCCAGCCTCAATAAAAGAGAAGGAAAAAAATCTCCTCTCTTCTCAGCTTGCATGGGCTCTCATTCCTCTTTTTTATTGCCATTTATTTTCCTCTAGGAATTCACTGCCAGTATATTGGCAAGCCTTCCAGTAGATGGAAGCAATGAAATTTAGCGCGGACACTTAACACCGGGTCAAGCCATGTGCGCAGCTCATGTGTGGCAGTAATATGATAAACAGGGGTATCTAGTGTTGTTGAGTCCACTTTTATTTTTTGTCCATCTGTCTATGATGAAAGTAACAGGGAGAATGTGCGGCACTGGTGTGGAATGCTGTTTATTAGGCACTTTCTATATTTATACAATCCTTATGGCCATGGATGTAAACAGGTCAGGACCGGAGTGTCACCTAACAGCCCATATAGACGTGCAGAAATCTCTAACTGAGCATTAACATGCTAAACAAACCAACGGAAATGGCTAATGGAGAGTTTAAGTGTTTCCACATAGCTTGAAACAAAATGGTGAATTATTACACAAGTCATGTTGCATCAAAGCATCTTGCTTACCGCTGAAGCCATGGCCTAGTTTGTTCAATCCAGATCCTTATTTTTTTCCCTCAATCATTTCTTGCCATCTCTCTAATATAATATAAAGAGATTTTCTTGTTTTGTCTGCCCTAACTATTTAAAAGATTGTCTGTTTAGGTCTAAACTCTTATAACCCCTGCAGTTCTGTTTGACTGACACAATAACATTCACATATAAAATCATAGTGCAATAAAACTAGATAAAAGCCACTAGCCTGATAATAAATGTGGGTGTGTGACGTGTAAAAGCACAGGTTAAGTGCATAAACCACTGATATGAACACATAAAACATATTCATACTGCTAGCGGAAATGCTGCTATGATACCCTGCAAAATAAATCCATTCTGTAATTTCAGATGTAATGTAAAGACAATATTAACACATTTAACTTCTGACACATTACAGCTTTCTAAATGAAAGAATGTTTAGTAGGAAGTAATCACTTTATTTTAAAAGATAAATTGCTTTGAAAAAACTATACTATTTTGTATATAAATAAATAAAATAAATGAACACTTCTTAACTCAAAACCAAGTGCTGTACACAGATCACATAAAGTGATACAAATCATTACAAACATAAAATAGCAACAAATCACAACAACAATTAAGAACTAAAATCAACTTTAAGTGAGCATTAGATGATGGGAAATTAGCACAAATAAATAAATAAATATCTAAAATTGTCCAAGTGACTTCAGTTTAACCACTCCAGAAGCTGTGGATGTCAATACATTTTGTTGAAAGATTGTGAAAACAAACATAAATATCATAAATATCATGGTTTACTTTCTCACCATTATTCCATTGTTTAAACAAAAGGCTACATAAAAATAAGGTCATGATTATATTTATATAATGATACTATTTATGCATTCTGTTGTTTGTGCAGACTTTATTATGGGAACACGTGCATAATATGGGTTATGCCTGATCTGTATTGATGAAAAATTCTCTATGCGCCATACACAGCATTAATTTATTCAGGCGCTGGTCTTCATTTTTCACAGTTGCCTGTAAAGATAAGGTATATTATAACCCAAGGCTCTGGGTGGGCCATTCTGGGAATGCGGGACACAGGTGATCAGTGTGTGTTTCAGAGTATACGATTTACACAGTGTTTAAAATAGCTTCCTGCTCTCATAGACCTGTCACCACCTACATCACAGAGGAAGAGAAAACCAGGGCTGGGGACAAACTGTCCCACCTGTGTCAGCTACAAATTACAGCATTCCCAAGAGCACTTCTTGCCTTGGCCCCATTTCCTCTTGCTTCATAATGATGCTGCTATTTTGTGTCAAATTAATATTCAAGTGTGAAATTATAACCAGAATGACAGAACGCAACTGTTTATTTGTTCACTCTCTTATCATCTTAACCAAAGCCGCTATGGTCCATCTTAGCATCCATCGTCCACTGCCGTAAGACTGCTTGACCTTCTTAGCCATGCATGTCATCTCTCTGTTTGTGTTTAGGTCTGCACTTCCTTTAGCAAGTAATGGACTTCCTTTAGAGCATAAATCACAGTCATATGCTTTTTTCAATCTCATGTTTCCTCCGTTCACTCTATGCATTAGCCTCGTCTAGAGCCATGGTAGTGAAGTAGTGCATTTTTTCCATATACAAACACATTAATTTTGCTATATACGTTTACCGTCACACTTTATTTTAAGGTCCAATTCTCGCCATTAATAAACCATTAACTACCACTTTTGCCTCAAACTCCTAATTGCTGCCTATTAATAGTTAGTAAAGTAGTTGTTAAGTTTAGGTATTGGGTAAGATTAGGGATGTAGAATATGGTCATGCAGGATATGTGCAAATATGTTAATAATAGGCAAACTAATAAGCAACTAGTCAATAGTGAGAATTGGTCCCTATTCTAAAGTGTTACCACATTTACACCAGTTTTATCTTAATTATAATTTTGTTAATATTTTGTATTAGAAGTAATTTTTTGTATCTTCTGTTTTAATTTTAGTTAACGTTTAAGTTTATGAAAGTATTATTTTTTTATTTGTCTATATAGTTTTTTGGTTTTTGTTTTCAGTTTTGTTAATTTAATTGTAATTATTTTAGTACTTCAACTAAACTTTAAGCAATTCAATTTTATTTGTGCATTTATTTTATTATTTTATTGTATTCCATAATTCATCAAGGATGCATTAATTTGATCAAAAGTGACAGTAAATATATTTATAATGTATATTTTATCATTTATAACTGTTTATTTATCAAATAATTCAATATCACGGTTTCCACAAAACCATTAAGCAGTACAACTGTTTTCAACATTCATAATAACGATTCTTGATCAGCAAATCAGCACATTCTCTCTCCATAGGTGGAAGGTAAGGGTAAGGCTATAGCCTAAGTAACCTAATGTTAGTGTAATCTGTTAATAACGCACATCTTTTTAGGACAGTATATATAATAGGTGTCATGTCATGAAATGTTTTTAATACGACGGAAACACAGTCCATTAAAAACATTGTAAGTTAGGCCTATTAATTGTAATGATTTCATTTCCACGGTTATTCAAGCAATGAATAAATGATATAAAGCGATCAAAGAACACCATATCAACGGAGCTTTTTGAAAATCCGAATCAGTTAAACCATCGAGTCTCAAAATGATTCACTGTTTCAAAGAGCTCCAATTGGAGCGCGCATCGCGTATCATTTGATACCCCCCCACACCCACCCCCCGGGAAAATAACACCTTGGTTCAAATAGAAAATTATGTATTTGCAATATTACATTTTTCAGTTCATTTTAGATCAAATAAATGCAGCTCTGGTAAGCAATAATAAGAAAATAATAAGAAAATCTTACTGACCCCAAAGATTTGAACGATAATGCACATATAATATTATATAATATGATATGATATAATATAATAATACATGTAATAAACACACCCAATCAGGGTCATTTAACCCAAAGCCATCCCAACACAAGTCTTCCTTAAATTATTCCTACCATTTAGTCAACTAGTCATTTAAGCAACCCTGATTCTGAATAGCTGTTTTTAAAACCATACCCCCGCCAGAATGCGTTTAGAAAATCTAGCAAATTCCCTTAATTTTTCAGCCAAATGTTTCTGTTTCTTTGCCGCCAGACAATGGCAACCTTCATCGTCTCTGTCTGCCCATGATAGGCTTTTCATTTTTTTTTTACAGGCTCTTAAGGCCACAAATGTCAACCAGAGCAAGGCAATTATGAGACTAAAATTACTTCCTTACTGTTATCAATCCACTCCGTGGGCCGGGGGACTGGTTAAAAGCCACCATGTAATGGGGCTCAGTTAGACTTTTCTCCTGGGCCTCTGCCAAGGCTGCTAACCTTGCTATTAAAGACCTCGACAAGCTTTGTCAATGCAATCTGCTGAATGCCTTGAGTGACAAGCGATCGATACTCTCCACTCTCTGGGGTCATCGGTGGTGACAGAGCCCTAAGTAATAACACAACCATGGCTGCCTCCTCCAACTTAAACGCTTCCCCTGACACAATATTTATTTTTTGTCTCCGAACTCGCGAGCTAAATTTTCCGTGCCAATCGAAAAAGGGAGGATGGGAGGGAGGTGGAGGAGGAGAGAAATGGAAGGAGGGTCTGACAAATGGCTGTATGTGTGTGCGTGCGGATTGATGCCGACCGGGGCGAGAGCGAGGCGCGGGGGAGGGAGGTGGGGGCACGGAGAGCTCAGATAAATCGAAAATGACTGGCTGGCGAGTTGTAATCTGCCAGCGCCGAGCCCCCTGTAGCAACAAGCCAAATGAAAAAGCATGCTGACAGACCACAGAGATGGAGGGCCTGCGGTAGACTGCAGGAGGGAGGGAGGGAGGGAGGGAGGGAGAGCAGTGGAAAGGAGAGAGGAAGTGAAAGCCAAGTCAGAGATATTGTGAGGCGAAACGCTTGCTCTAGTGCTTGACACACTGTCCTTTATGATGAACCAAAACAAACCTCTACGACAGGAAAATACATCTCAATTAACAAGGTTTTTATCGCTCTGCCGTTAAATATAAAATCAATTACACCTGAATGCAATAAAAATATTTTGCTACTAGTGTTTTAATTGGGGTGACACTCTTTAAATGCATCGGTGGACTAAAAAAAGCTCCTATACGCTCATTTCTCACCTGCTGTCTCTGAGAAGCGCACAATTTAACACACTCGCACGCACTCACACCCACACAAAGGCAGCTGTCCTGTCCTCTACCAGCAGGTGGAAAACGTTCTGACATCGAACTCCAACACAAGAGCTCCACCTACAGCAAATTCTGCTCCACCCACACTCCACACGAATCCTTCTTTGTCTGAACACGGAGATCCACCCGTCTAGAGGCAGCGTGTTCTGTATTTACTGCACAGAGGGATGTCAAATCTGGGGCTGACCATTAATTGTAGCTCATGGGGCCAGGATGAATGGGAATGTCAATTGTATTCCACCCACTTTTCATCATTTACTGTTCCCTTTCCACATTAATATAACTAATTATTATGCTACAACAAGGCAGAACAGTCCAGATTTGTAATTGTTCTCACGATGTATATATATCTACAGACTTTACATATAAAATTAGACATATTGTTTTAGCAATACATACATCATAAAAAAATATATTTATAATGTATATATATATTTATAATGTGTACGTATGTGTGTGTATATATTTATTATACAATTATTTATAATATTTATAAAAATGTATAATAATTAAATATTTTATAATACACATTTATTATAAAAACGAAACAGTTTATGTCTGATGAAACATTGTGTGTGTGTGTGTGTGTGTGTGTGTGTGTGTATAAAACATGAAAAATGTACATAAAACATTTGTTCATAAACGCATAATTGCAAAAAAAAAAAAAAAAAAAAAAAACTTGTGCACAATTTTTTTTTTCTGGATTCTTTTTTCTGTCATGTATGTTTTACATTCTGAGGTCCGGAAGAATAAGAACAGAATGAATTTTTCTTGCTTTTCTGAATCCAAAGACAGGCTACCGAGGGATTGTGGGATGCGTTGACCCCTAGCCTGCCAGCCTGCATATCCTCAGCTCACACTGCAAGGTCAGACTGACTAACCGGCCTCAGAGACTCAGTCTTATCTCTGACTCAATAAACTTGCCTGTACACACACACACACACACACACACACACACACACACACACACACATGTTGGTTTTTATGGTTTACGGGGACTTTCCATAGGCGTAATGGTTTTTATACTGTACAAACCGTGTGTGCTATTGCCCTACACCTACCCTACACCTAAACTTAGCCCTCACAAGAGACGGTGCATTTCTATTTTCCCTCAAAAAAACTCACTCTGTATGATTTATAAGCGTTTTAAATTATGGGGACACTGAAAATGTCCTCATAAATCACCTTCTCCTTGTAATACCTATGTCATACCCATGTCATTATACAAATTTGTGTCCTCATAAACCACATAAACATGCCCACACACACACACACACACACACACACACACACACACACACACACACACACACACACACACACACACACACACCACACACACACACACACACACACACACACACACACACACACACACACACACACACACACACACACACACACACACACACACACACACACACACACACACACACACACACACACACACACACACACACACACACACACACAAACATACCCTAGGAGCAAAAAAACTCAAGTCTGTGAGCAATACTCCAGACTAACACTGTGTTTTCATAAGCTATTCATAAATTCATATGCATATCCAAACTCTCTCACTCGCACACACAAATAATTCTCTTTTTTTTTTTACTTGAGGGGAGGAAGCTTTGCCTTGTCATTCAGAACCACCCCTCGCCGTGGAAAGTAAAGAGATGGCAGGAGGGATGTAAGTGAGAAAGGGCGAAACAGACAGAACAAATTCAGAGCAGAGGATGCCTCCTCCCGTTTTTTCCCCCCAATTTCAGGACCCCACGGCTTCCCGGCGGATTGTGTCAGAGAAAGCCATCTCCTTCCCAGCAGGCCATCGATTCCCCTGCCTGGGCGCAACTTCCCCTCCTGCCACCCCACTTCCTGGCTCCCCCCACTGCGCTATCTAGGAAATCACGGCCAATGGCAAATCATTTGTCTCTGCGGTATGTTCACTAAGCGTTCGCTGCCCTGCAGAGGGACGGAGCAGGACGCGAGCACATTTCCTCTCAGTAAACACAGCAAATGAGTTTTGCAACCCTGCGAGCGGCAATTTGGTGAAGGAATACAAAGATGGGAAACGTACCAATCAAAACTGTTTTGTGAGTCTGCATAAGAAAATTGGATTTTGCTGACATTCAAGATGCACAGATAACTCGACTTTGTCAAAAGAGCAGCTTTCCTCGTTATATCAGCACGATACTTTGGAAACAAAAAGAACACAAACACAGAACCTGAAGGCGTGAAAGGCACTTTCCTTTTGTCAGTCAGTTTGTTTGACCTTTTCAAGAATGTCATTCCAGGATGAGTCTTGTACAAACATCCTCCAGGTAGTTATCGGAGTTGAAGAATACACACAGGTTTTCCACTTCCGTCAATGGCACAGAGATAAGTGAGGCTTAATTAAGCTTTGTTACATCTAATGAGGGGTGAAACCAAACACATCATGCATGTCTCTGGACCTTGGCCGAGGCTGATAAGATTGACTGCCCTGCGAGTGACTGATATCAGCATGCCACGCTGTGTAAACATCAGGGAAGAGGATATATCTTGTGTGGGTGTGTGGACGGTTAAGAGTTATGCGTTTAAGATGTTTGGTGCTTGTATTCAGAGCCCTGAACCTCTTATCATATTCGTCTCTGCACACTTAAAGAGGTGTCTGTGATAAGCTGCAGTTGGCTGAGCTAAAACATGATTTACAGCTCTTCACGATAACTCTTTTAACTGCCTTCTGACAATTTGGGATTTACTGCATTATGACACTATTCAGAAAGTTAAACGAGGCTCGGCAACCCTTTAGTGCAAATAGAGCCACTGAGAGGGGAAAAATGCATACACACATGACAACATTAATCCTGGTTTATAACATTAAATGACAAGAAGATATGCCATTCAATTTTTTTTATATATATATTTTTTCATTTAACTGAAATAAAAAATATATAATATTTTCTATGTTATGTAAAACAATTAGGTGAAACAAAATATTATATAAAAGCTCTTTATAAAATAAATGCAAATTAATTAGTGCTGTCAAACAATTAATCACGATTAATGGCATCCAAAATAAAAATGTTGTTTAGATAATATATGTGTGTGTACTGTGTTTATTCATTGTGTATATATAAATACACACATACAGTATATATCTTGAAAGTATTTACATGTATCCACATGTATACATTTATATCATATTCTATAAAAGTATATTTAATATATAAACAACATATTTTTTCTGAAATATATACATGCATGCGTGTGTATTTACATATACATACTAAATATACACAGTACACACACATATATTATCTAAACAAAAACTTTATTTGGGATGTGATTAATCGTGAGACAGCACTAATATAAATATATGAAATATAAAATAAGAAAAACAAAAAGGTGGCTATATTAAGGTTACAATTTAATTCTTCTCCCATGTAGCCTTGCTTGCATCAGAAAAAAGGCTATTTTAGGTATGGAAAATAAACATTTTAAGTAGAGTAATGGGGTCAGTTTGGGTTTCACATTCTATATTGTCTATAAAAACATCATATCGTATCATATAATTAAATTGCAATATATCTGACTGACTATTGGAGATGAATAAAGAGTCAAATAAAGCCTTGATTTCCTCAAGATTTACAATAAAGAAAAAAATATTGCAGAACAAACATACAACTCGGATGTGAGGTGTACACAGCACGGCCTCTGCCCTGGGCTTGCACTAGAGGAAAATGAAAGCCAATTGTTGTATGAATAATGCAGAACCATGCAAAATGCAAATGCAGGACACACATGATTTATTTTAAAGCCTAGAGCCACAAACCGGGATTTAAAAAGAAGGCAATTGAAGGAAATATGAGGTGCATACTCTAAGGTGCATGTGAGCATTTAGAAGGGTGACATTTAACTTTCTGATGAGAAAGAAAAAATCAACCTGTACAGGGTTACACTGAGTTAATGTGCATATAATAGTGAATGCAATAATGCTCTGCAGCACAAGCTCTTGTCCTTGAAATGCAATGAACACATAGAGCATTAGAGCTACGATCCTGTTAAAATCAGTCAAATGTATCTCTATACCATACAGCACGTGCCTGTAGTCTGTGTAAGTGGATATCAGGTGTCTGTGAAGAGGATGTTACCTCTCTGCTGACCTGCAGGTGGTGCTATATGATCACTGATCAGATCAGGGTGAGGCAGGATGGAGTGGAACACAGGAATAAAAATACGCAAAGAGAGGAGTATAAAATAAGCACAAAAGAAAAGTCAGCCATGACAGTCTCAGGGGTTCTTTCCATTCTCTTAGAGCAGGGGTGGGGAACGTTGATCCTGGAGGGCCGATGTCCCTGCAGAGTTTAGCTCCAACCCTAATCAAACACACCTGGAGCAGCTAATCAAGGTCTTCAGGTCTTCAGGATGCAGTTAGGTATTTTTTTCCCCAGGGTTTTTCAGGGTTGAAGCTAAACTCTGCAGGAGAGTGGCCTTCCAGGATCAACATTCCTCACCCCTGTCTTAGAGCATGGGTAGATATAAATGTGCCTGTGAGGCAGATAGAGAGACAGAGAGGAAGGAAGAGAGGTGAACGCAAGGTGTGTCATTGCATACAAATAGTTGTCCTACAGAATAACATTTAAACCGGGGTCAAAAATGTCAGGTTAAGGCTCAACTGATGCTGTGAGAGTTCAGATATTATGTACTTGCCCTGCCAACATTTTTAATGCTACCATCCAAATAAATGAATAAATAAAAATAAATACACAATATATAAATTATAATTACATTATAATTATTACAAAAACTATATATAAAATATCTAAAGAAAAAAACAAAAGCAATCTAGCAGACTAATGTAACCTTGTGACATTTGTACAACCAGCATTAAAATAAAATATTTAATACATTGACCTTATCAGAACTTTCCTGTTAGCTGAAAATAAGGATAAGTATTACTAAATAGGAAAAAGAAAAGGAGGAGCCACTGTACTTTATTATACTTTAAATAAATATGATTTTAGCATATTTGCTACAAAAATAAGTTAAAACCTTATAGTCCTTATTACACATTCTTCTCTGCTTCCTTTTCTCCCTCTCTCCCCTTCCTCCTCCTGCCCCCCCTTGTTCCTTGTATAGCTGCAGGCTAATTGGTGCGATTTTAGATAATTATTATTAAAACCAGAGCAGCGTGGGCACTTTGGCAGATAATTCCCCGGAGAAGTAAGAGGGGTCCGCTTACACTGAGAGCGCCAATCAAGGCCCGGCATCACGCAAAGCATTTCCTTTGTTTTGCTCTGTGTTGCTGGAGCGTATTATAAGAGAGAGAGAGAGAGAGAGAGAGAGAGAGAGACAGACAGAGAGCTCACACTGTTACACTTCAAAACAAACACTAATGCAGAACGGATGCGATGTAAACACAGACAGCACCGCACCATAAGTTGGCTATATCACAGACAGACTCTCTGTCATCTGCTCGACAGTAATGCAGATCAGCTCTCCAGGTTTCTTAGCGTCCAAACTTCAAAGCATAATTTCCATGACCACACAGACAGCTACTCACACACCAACATATTAATTTCTCACATACAAACGTGAAGCCCTGCGTTCAGACCAAAGGTACAGTAGGAGCACAGTAGGAGTATGCAGTAAGACAACATACAATAATGGGGGGGGGGGGATCAATTGCTTCTTGACACATAAAACTATTTTTTTGCATATTATTTACATTTGCAAGTAAGCATAGTAGTTTAGCCGACTAATAAAACATTCCCCAATTAAAGGTGAAATGTGCAATCTATACATCACTACCATCACCAAACAGAACGACAAAAATGCCTTTTTTTATACTTTTTTAAATTTTGAAAAGGCTCTACTGCAGTGCGAGTGCTTGACATTTCATCTGCTCACCAGAAATAGTAAACATTTGGGCATCTTTAGAAAACTACTTTTGATTTGCTATGACATGGGATGCATTAATCAAATGCTAAAAAATATAGCAGTATGCAAATTGGGATGCAGCCACTTACACAGATTAAAATATGGAAGCATGAGTTTCCATATGTTTAACAGCACTTGTGTTTAAAGCATAGTGATTCATTAAATTGTAATCAAAGGATTTCTAATTACTAATTTTGGAAGTGGGTATCTGCACTATTGACCCTATCGCAAATCACAATGCACTAACAGGAAAAGACGGAACACTGCTGGCAAACTGAAAACAGTGGGAACATCTTACAGACGATTAAGCTCAATCCAAGAATTAAACAGAAAGAGAAAAGATAAAGACAGCACATGTATTATTAAAGCTACATCCAACTTCAGATTTAAAGATGGGATAGAAACATTAAAAAGCACCATGTTAAGGGTAATGTTTTTAAAAGTCATAAATCCCAGAAGATATCATCTATCAGTGAATCAAACTTAAATTAATTCAGCTCCACTAATCCTGAAAAGTTCATCAGGGAAGGCAAATGAGATCCCTGAGCAGTCTCATTTCAAGACCTGAAAATTCAGCTAAATTGCAGAGCAGACAGAGCAATAGAGAGATACAGGAAAGGGTGCAGGTGTTAGTTGAAAAATAAAGCAGATCCTTTGAGGCTAACATGGGGCATACATTTATTCTTATTTACCTGTAAATGCTCTGCTAGGTGTGAAAATAATATGGATAATTATATTAAGCGAAAAAAAGCTTCTCCTACTAAAACATGAAATCTGCCTTTGCTATTCTTAAGACTAAGCCATGCACAACATTATAGCAGGTACTGTATGCGCGCGCGCCGCGCGCACACACACACACACACACACACACACACACACACACACACACACACACACACACACACACACACACACACACACACACACACACACACACACACACACACACACACACACACAGACTGAACAAGAGCCTGTGGGCAGAGGGCCCTTCTCAAAACACAAGACTCTTCTTACTCTTCCTCTCTGGACATGAATAATGCATGAGAACATGTAAATACGTTATCTGGTGCATGCATTAATGATCACAGGGAGTCTGAGGATCTTTCAGCTCCCATAATTAATAAAACATGTAGACTACGAAGACTGACACCCTTAAGTTTTTTCCAAGTGCACACACATAAGTAGAGTTAAGTCGAGTTAAGTCAATGCGCGAATGAGCCGGTCAATAGAGACATCATTATTATAACTGAAAAAAAGCACACTGAATTAATCAACTACTTAATTTGACTAATTAACCCAACAGGAAAGGAAACAGCAGTCTAGTAAACTACAGAATGGTAAAACTGAAGCTATTTATCCAAGCTATTATCTTACAATACTTAAAACTACAGGCAATAGTTAACATCTTTTACTGTGGAAATGTTTATGAAATCAGGAACTGCAAATGAACCAGACACCATTATTGTATTGTATTGTATTGTATTATTTTATTTTAGTGAATGCAAATGAAAAGCTGTAAATAAAACAATTATTAGAGTACATATTTTAAAAGAAAATTCAATTTCAGTCTTTCAATTAAAAAATTCACATTAAATTAAATGTAATTATGAAATTTACTAGCAATTTCCGAGTCAAAATTGTTTCAAATTAAATCCTACACCATATTTGTTTTCTCCATATTCTCTCCTGTCCATCTCATTTAATTTCCTTCTTACACGGTTTCCTCTTTTCTCATTTATCCCCACACACAGCACAGGCTCTGAGGGCCCAATAAAGTGACAGCTCTGCCTTGTCAGGTCTTTTCTCCACAGAGTTTAAGTCACCCAGGCAGCCTGTCAATCAAAATGCCAGAGAGATGACAGCTTCTCCCATTCGCTATCGTGTTGCCGCGACGACAGGGTGACCTTTCCTTGCCTCAGCAGCTGCCAGGCATCTTTCTCTCATCACATCGAGAGTGAGAGAAGAGAGGGAAAAAGAGATGAAGGGGAAGAATAAAGGAGAGAGGAAAATAATAAAAACAGCAGTGCTCCCACAGGGGAAAAGACTTTTGTGCTGGTCTCAGGCCATTTCAAAACCCAAGCTGCCTCCACAGACAGCATTTTTTTGGGCCTAAGATGCTTTCTAGGAAGGCAACACACTACAGTAGGTTTTGAGACACAGCCAGAAATGCATGTCAGAATGACTAGATTCTTTATAGTACAACTAACCAAGATGTTAACACCAGTTTAAAGATGAATCATTTATTTGAACAAGCACTTTTGAATGATTCAGTCAAACTGAACAACCAAATGCGAAATTTGGCAGGAGAAAACCACTGGAAACAAACAGAATCGCTGCAGTGAACTGATTCTCTAAAATGATTCAGATTCGTAACAACTGCTTGTAGGTCAGTGTGATTCTCTTCAATCATGAAATCTGAAACTAAGAGTCTGAAAACCAAAACTAAGGTCTATGATTTCTCAATCGAGGCTATGAGAAAGTGGAAATGAAACACATATGCATGATGGAACAATGTATAAAACATGTAAACATTCTGAAGATGTATACATGAAGTGATGATAATGTAAATGAGTGTGTGTTTCTGTGGATGGGCGGGTGAAAGTGAGACACACACACACACACACACACACACACACACACACACACACACACACACACACACACACACACACACACACACACACACACACACACACACACACACACACACACACACACACACACACACACACACACACACACACACACACACACACACACACACACACACACACACACACACACACACACACACACACACACACACACGGGAACAGCAGCATCTGGAAGCTGGGGAGGCATCACAGCACACAGGCTGCCCGCTTGCCTAGCTAAAAGAGTGGGGAAAAAGCAGGAGGAAATCTGTTTCCTGTCATCCCCCATCTTGTCCGTCTCGGTACAGACATCTTGCATCCTCTCGACCAGCTGTTAGCTGCTCACTCACACAGATGGCTGCTTCTCTTTGATACAAACTCTCTCTCTCTCTCTCTCTCTGTTCAACTCTCCCTTCATCTCTTCATATAACACAAACTTTCCTAAAGAGTTACAGAATGTTATATTCAACAAATGCACATTACTGCTAGAACAAAGAGCTCAACAATAAAGACGGCCTGAGGTCAGCATGAGAAAGAGGCCAGCTAAAGATTAAGGATTAGGTTTTATCACTTGCAAAAATTATTTTGATAAGCTCAGAATAAAGAAGCACCAAACATATCACTAATGTTTTACCACAAAAGTGTATATAAATTATTATTATATATTTTTTTTACACATCTATAACAAGAAGTTTTAATTCTGTCAGGTCCAAGAAACCTCAGTTTGCAATCTAATTATTTGTATTCTTTAATCTAAAAGTTCTATAAATTAAAAGAAAGAAGCACGGAATTGGTTACAATATGTGTTGCATAAAAAGAGAGTTTTTTTTGTACAATTTTTCTGTGGTAATGAAAGGCAGCAAGTGAATCTGACAAGCACATGTACATTAGTATAGGCCCCTATGAAATCTGTTTTATTTTTTTCAAATACAGTTTTTTGCATTTGAATTTTTCTGGATTCCGTTTTTTAATGGTTAAATATTTTGTTTATTAATAAAAAACACGTGTAATTAATTGAAATCATGAAACTTACATAATTGAACAGCATTATATTAAAAGTTTAGCTAAAATTACATTTTATGTAATTCAAATTTTACATTCTATGAAATGTTTTTTCTTTCTCAAATTCAGTTTTATTTTTTTTTTTTTTTACCAAATACTGAGTTTTCCATTATTTTTCTGGATTCTATTTTAATTGTTTAATTGTAATAATCAAAATAATCTCGAATTAATTGATTTGATGAAAAATATATGTATTATTATTATTTATTTATTTTCCAATATAATCTTTTTCATACTCTTTTCATACTCTTTTTTTAGAAATAGTGTGTTGTGTAGTTTTTCTGCTAAATACATTCTGGTAAATATTTATTTAAATAATGTTTTAATAATAATTGTAGTAGTAGTAGTAACACTACCATTATATTAAGTACAAACCCGATTCCAAAAAAGTTGTGGACACTGTACAAATTGTGATATAAAAAAGGAACAATATTTTTTTCTCAAAAAAACAGTAAAATACTCATGAATCTCTTGATATTTTATTCACAATAGAATATAGATAACATATCAAATGTTGAAAGTGAGACATGCTTCTACATGACAATGTCATGCCAAAGTCTATTGGCTCATTTGGATTTCATGAGAGCAACCATTCTTACAAAAAAGTTGGGACAGGTAGCAATAAGAGGCCGGAAAAGTTAAATGTACATACAAGGAACAGGAGCTGGAGGACCAATTTGCAACTTATTAGGTCAATTGGCAACATGATTGGGTATAAAAAGAGCCTCTCAGAGTGGCAGTGTCATCTCAGAAGTCAAGATGGGGAAGGAAGATCACCAATTCCCCCAATGCTGCGGCGAAAAATAGTGGAGCAATATCAGAAAGGAGTTTCTCAGAGAAAAATTGCAAAGAGTTTGAAGTTATCATCATCTACAGTGCATAATATCATCCAGAAGTCTTCATTCAGAGAATCTGGAACAATCTCTGTGCGTAAGGGTCAAGGCCGAAAACCAACCTACTGGATGATCCCGTGATCTTCTGGGCGTGCACTTGGGCAACGGCACTGCATCACATACAGGCTTGCTACTGTAATGGAAATCACAACATGGGCTCAGGAATACTTCCAGAAAACATTGTCGGTGAACACAATCCACCGTGCCATTCGCCATTCCGGCCGGCTAAAACTCTATAGGTCAAAAAAGAAGCCATATCTAAACATGATCCAGAAGCGCAGGCGTTTTCTCTGGGCCAAGGCTCATTTAAAATGGACTGTGGCAAAGTGGAAAACTGTTCTGTGGTCAGACGAATCAAAATTTGAAGTTCATTTTTGGAAAAACTGTGGACGCCATGTCATCCGGACTAAAGAGGACAAGGTATCAACCCAAGTTGTTATCAGCGCTCAGTGTCAGTTGAAGCCTGCATCTCTGATGGTATGGGGTTGCATGAGTGCGTGTGGCATGGCGCAACTGCTTACACATCTGGAAAGGCACCATCAATGCTGAAAGGTATATCCAAGTTCTAGAACAACATATGCTCCCATCCAGACGTCGTCTCTTTCATTGGAGAGATGGGCTTGTCCAACATGACAATGCCAGACCACATACTGCATCAATTACAACATCATGGCTGCGTAGAAGAAGGATCCGGGTACTGAAATGGCCAGCCTGCAGTCCAGATCTTTCACCTTCATAGAAAACATTTGGACCGCATCATAAAAGTACAGGAAGATGCGACAAAGAAGACGCTAAGACAGTTCGAGCAGACTAAGAAGTTGGTAAGCCTGATCTAGACACGTCAGTTAGACAAGAATGGGCATTCCTCCAACTTGATATCCTACCAACATTGCAACTGTCTCCTCAGTCCCCAGACGTTTGCAGACTGTTATAAAAAGAAGAGGGATCCACACAGTGGTAAACATGGCCTTGTCCCAACTTTTTTGAGATGTGTTGATGCCATGAAATTTAAAATCAACTTATTTTTCCCTTAAAATTATACATTTTCTCAGTTTAAACATTTGATATGTCATCTATGTTGTATTCTGAATAAAATATTGAAATTTGAAACTTCCACATCATTGCATTCTGTTTTTATTCACAATTTGTACAGTGTCCCAACTTTTTTGGAATCGGGTTTGTAATATATATGTCACAGTTTGTTCAAGTTAACCAAGCTTTTATTTTGATGGATTGCTGTGAAGACTTTTAAGTTTCTGATTGTTTATGATATAACAACAGGTTTTCTCAAAAAACAGTAAAATCAAAAAACAGTAAAATGAAGGGACTCTAATCAAGACTCTAGAGATCAGTTGTGCTAGAGTCATTGTGTGCCCAACTTTATCTCTATCAAACATCTAATAAACATATATTAAACATATGGGCAAATTGATAATTTTAATCAAAAACATATGGTCAAATAAAAAGTAAACATATGCATGAATGACAGTTTACAATAAGATCAATAACATGAATTTAGAAAATATATAGGCTGAATTTTGATTTCATACCAACTTCAACCAATAGACTCCTTGGAAGATGTTTGCTCAATCTTTTTCTGACTGAAAGTCGCAGGCTGTTTAAAAAGCTCTGAAACATCTTCAATTTGGAGGATATTTCATCTATCCACAGTAAAAACTCAACAGAGTTGATGAATTAATCACAATGACATTGTTTGGGCCTCAAAGCCTATGTTTAGCTTAAGTGTTAGGAAACCTGTAAGCCACTTTGTACCTCTTTAGTGTCTTTTCAGTTTAGACTCACAACTTAGACTATAGTTTTTAAAGAGGAAATTAAACTAAGAATATCAGTACTATATAATTTGTATTTGTCAGTTTTCTTAATCAATGCAAACAACGTTTTGTTGGATCTATTGGAAATATGTACACACAGGGTGGTTCCTATCCAAGCTACTGTACCACCCGGACAGAATCATGACCATTTAGAGGCAGACCACCCATCTTGATTAAACCAGCCTAACATGGCTTCCATCAACAGCAGAGCAATGAACTGTTCATAGAGTTGGGGTAGAATAAAAGCAGCCCATAATCACAAAAATTATCTCTGCATGCTTCTCTGTAAGTGCCGTTTACAATTCACTGTTTTCCAGCCCGCAGCTAAAGCAACAAAAACATTCTGATGCAAGTAAACCAAAACACCCATGAGAAATTCACAATATCTTATTTTCCCTGTTTGTTTTTATATTTGTACAAAGGAGGGCGGATTTCTCCAGTCCTCTCTTTCACATAAGAGAGTCTGTGTTTAGCCCACACATGTCAGAAGGGGGTAAATCAGTGGCCTTCTGGTCAACAGGGATGAAACTTCGGCTCTAGAGTTACTCTGCTTTTAGAACAACGCTTGGATGCCGGCCTGCAGTCAGTTGAACCTCTTTTATCTAGACAGCGGTGAAAGGGTCATGGTGTACATCCATACTCGCACTAGATGGTGTAACAAAGAGGTGTCCAATTCTACTCCAGGGATGGCCACCTTCCTGTAGAGTTTAGCTCCATCCTTAAATGTTCTGTATGTAATTTTTTTGAATGTACTAAAGCATAGAAATACCATTGTATGTTTGCAGATATTTAGAAAAAGTTGAAATATGTGGTTCTACAGCCAATTATCCCACTTTGAAATGTGCATTCAGTGTCAGAATGTCACTTGTGTGATTCCACCCACTGCCAATTTACCCAATATGATTTTGACATCCCAAGTTGACAGTTGGAAGAACACACAGCCATGGAAGCCATCAGATAAACTGGGTCAGAGATCGCAGATTAAACCTGACTAGGGCTGTCGCGATTGACGAGCATAACTGCAGAGGAATGCAACAACCGCAGCAACCGCGACATTTGCGTGTTTTCTTTTTTTGTAAGGCTATGCCCTTCTCTTTTTAGACTTTGTGCATGTGTACCGAATATTAAATAGGTTAGTAATGATAACATAATGTGTACCATGCTAATTTGTACAGAGGCTAGTAGATTTGCACTTAACAAGCCTAAACAGACAGTGAATGAGAGAGATTGACTGATCTCGTGCGATTACCCGCGTCTGTCCTTCAGGCTAAGTAATGGGTATTTGAGAAAATAGGTTGTCATGTCCAAGGATAGTGAAATCTCTGTCTTACCATCGACGCTCTGCTGGTCAGCTGAGCCTTTAAAAGTGGCACTCAAAGTTAAAATGATTTCAACAGCGTGCTTCATAACATATCTCTTCGAATGAATCAGCGTTTATGAACGTGTAGTTGAATGAACGGTTAAAGACTCACTCAAAGACAGTCTCGAAACAAAAAACTGCACTGACTGACAGCCCGTCTAGAACACGCTGGTGAAATATAAACAGAAAAAGTATCTTGTCCAGTCAGATTCGAGAATCAGCACTAACCACTAACTGTATATATATATATATATATATATATATAGGCTAATAATGGCCTAAAGATTTGGTCAAGTTTGTGTTCTGTTATGTGGACCGTTATTTTGTCATTGTCTTCTGTATACTTCACTTTCTGTTTCTACGCGACTTAGTTTCGGTGTCTGAATTCCTTACATCGTAACACATACACATACAGATTATGAGTGGTGCACTGATTGGATGACACTTTAATTTCGTTGTACATGTTACAATGACAATAAAGATTTGAAAAAAAAAACTAAACAATATATATATACGGCTGTAATACCGCATACCGCGCTATTGAGTCACTCAAAATTACCGCAAGGGAAATTCCTTCACCTTCGCGACAGCCCTATACCTGACCTAAAAAGCCTCAGCATCCATCTTAAATTGTCAATTGCGCTCATTCCTGTTGCATGTCCTCAATCTGGCAACCTGCGTGAGTATTGAGTATCAAGGAGAAATGACTGCAGTACCCACTTCAACAACTAGCAGTCAATATTACATACTACACCTTTAAAAGTTGATACAAACATATCTTATGTGCAATTTAAACATTATACAAATCAGTTTTTATTTAAGGGTATACTACTATATAAATGTATAAAAAAACAAACCAAAAAAAACTTTTATTTTGGTTTTAGTGTTTTGGTTAAAACAAAACAAAATCAGAGCAGTTATTATTAACCAAAATAAAAAAAAATACAAGAAAATGGTGAGTGACATAAAAATTAAACTTAACATAAAAAATTACCAATTAATTATAGTTTTACTACATGGTATATCATAAAACTTTAAACTTGTATAGCCCACCTGCCTGAAAACTACTCTAGATTAATCTGAGAAATGTAACACTGTTTAAAAGTTTGGAATGATACCACCAGTTTTTACTTTAGTTTTAGTATATATACTGTGTGTATTATATATATATATATATATATATATATATATAAAAGCGCAAAACTACGATTGTGTGAAAATGTATAAAAACCGAAAAGACAAATATTGAAAATAAAATACAAATAAAACTAAACTAAAAACTACTATAACCCTGCTCCTCTAGTATAACATGCACTTTTTATCTTGGCAGTTTTTATGTAGACCATGTAATTTTCAGAAATTCAAAAGATGAGGCAAATCTCGGAGAAGTTTCAACACATGGAAGCACAGTGCAATATCAGCCTACTCCGACACACTGAACCCTCACATTGTTCAAAGCTCAATTAGTCGTTCACTGGTCCGCTACCCACATTTCTCAGTCCATCTCTCTCAGTCCTCATCCATTGCTCTGTTAATCAGCTGTGAAGTGAATATTTTTACTCTTCGCCCTCTTGTGCTCGTTTCATAGCCTGAATCAAAAGTGTTCTCTCAATCTCCACTTTCACACACCAGGGAGCAGAGCAGTCAGGCGGTTGTCATGGTTCCCTTCCCTCATCTGCTCTCCTGTCCAGAGTATGAACCCCATCTCTCTTTCATTTCAAACCCTTCTCTCCCCGTCTGTCAAGCGCTCACTGAGTTATGAGCTCTGTTAGGTGCCATGTAAAATTATAGCAGTTCACATGTCACATAAGCACACTTGGGCATTAGAATGAGTGGAGCACAGAAAAGACAAGAGCTGGAGAAAGAGAGAGACAGGCTTCACATAAAATGGACGTCCTATGTGAGTGACAGGGTCTTGAACAGAGCAATATGGGGCCGACACACTGTCAAATAAAACAATTGGCATACATACAGTATTTTTCTCTGAAGGAATTACAGATCGCATGTTTCACAGATCTCTGATGTTAGACAGATACGGCCACCCCTCTATAATCAACCTACTTGCAAACTAGCATGACAGAGTTCAAGTTATTTACAAGTTTGTTTACAAGACATAAGTCTATTAACCGATCAAGCCTAAAATAATGATTTATTCTGCAATTATTTAATACAAAGACCACACCTCTGAACTACACTATATTTAGCAGTAAAAAAGACAGGTACTAGTCGTTAATTAATATTAATATTATTATTTTAAAGCACTATGTGCCAAATTTGGTTGTGTTAAATGTGCTCTATATATAAAACGTTTGATGTTTGACTTTTTTATGCTGATATTTAGAGAGCAAGGTGATAATAAAAACAATATTATAAACACTACTGTATATTGCCGCTGTTTCATAAGCGCCACCTGCTGTCAGAGAGTGAATTTGAGTTCTACAGCCGGTCTACTGTTTTTGTTTTGTGGAGGTATGTTTTATGTAGTATAGTTTCACAAAGCAAAAGTCAGACCTAAAAAAAAGCCTGATCTAGAAAGTCAGATCTACTTTAGATTAAAAACTAAGGAAAACAAGGAAAGAGCACAGGCAAAGCCTATTTATATGAAGAGTTTTCTTTTATTTGTATTATTTATTTATTTGATTTGTGGATTTTTTTTAGCTTTCAATTTAGTTTTTTTATTTGACATTTCAATTTCACAAAGAAATATATGCAGAATTTTGTCTGAGAAAAAAAATAAAAGGACACCTTTTCATTTATGATTTGTTTTAAATCTCATTCGGTTAAAAAAAAGGTGAGAAAACTGTATTGTGAAATCAGTATTGTGAATCATATCGCGTTGTGAGTTGAGTGAATCGTTAAGTATTTTTAACCAATATTTCCATCTAAAGGTGAACGGTACAGATCAAAAAATAAATAAATTATGGTAGTTAATTTTGAGTATGTATTCTTGACAATCTACACTTGCAGCACATTATTCCCCCTAAATCAATCAGAAAGGTTAATGAGTCCCTTTCCCAGTTCTCCAGCTTCTAGGTTGCCCCACATCAGAATTAACCCTGCAACCTTTGTGTAGACAACTGCGCTCCCTAACCATTAGGTACCATTATCCCAATTTGACCTTCAGTACAGTGTAATGCATCAGGTCTGTGGGTAACTGGATCAAGTTCATATTTCACAGTGCTGATCCTGATGTACATGTGACCTTTGATAAGGTTTTGCAATCTAAGAGTTTTTATGAGGAACATTCCAATAACAGAATGACGGATGGACGGATGTCTTTCACATCGACCATTTAGGTAGCTGACAAAACAACTAAACCAGGTTCACGTCTTGTTTTTCACAAAGGAACACCATCACTTTCTCTCTGAAGAATAGAATATCAGCCTCCATTAAAGTTTAACACAGCTGACAGGACAGGGGCATGACCTGATTCAGACACATATACACAGACAAATCACATCTGCACAAATTTTACCCTCTGGTTCAGTCTCAGTAGATTTCTCTCAAATAACACAACATACCAGCAAAAATGATATCAGGGAAGCTCTTTGATATCAGCACATGTGGTGCATAAGGGCAGCTCTTAAAAGTGCAAAACATGTGTTTAAATGAAAATTTAAACCCTGGCCCTTGGTGGCAGAGTCAAGCTCGATTAAATATTCAATGATTCAAAACGCCGCCATGACTATTACAAAATGCATGAGAGGGATTTCAGACCATCACACACACTCGGCTATCAATATACCACCATCACTGTTATCAACAGATCAATGGCAGGTTTAAGATTACAGCACCCGCGTGCCTCTAGCACAGAGGGCTGTGAACACCAGACCAAAGAGTGAACGAGGAGGAAAAATTCGAGCTAAAACAGAAAAAGGCAACTGTACTGACTCACCTTCTCGTTATATTTGAACTTGACAAAGAACCAGCTGGACTTAATCATGGTGTCGGCTGTTGGCCCGGAGCGTGTAGTGCGCCTAGAGGCAGCGATACAGGTCAGACGGGGCGAGAGGTCCGGTGTCGGTGCAGAATGCCAGAGGATGGAGATCTGAATGCAGTCGGTCTGCTCCACCAGAGCTCAATCCCTCTGTCTGCTTGTGCTTGTTTCTGTCCTGCTCTCTACCTCACTCACTCACTCTCTCTCTCTCTCTCTCTCTCTCTCTCTCTCTCTCTCTCTCTCTCGCTTTGCTTTCTGCTTGTGCTCTCTCTCTCTCTCTCTCTCTCGTTGTGTTGGCAGGATGTCAGCCCAGCTCTTCAAATAAGCTTCAGCTGTGTTCAACGGTGATGGCAAATGCCAGAGAGCCAGAGGATATGCAGTCTCTCTCTTTTCAGTCTCTTGTTCCCCACTTTATGCGTCCCACAATCTGTTTTCTGTCCTTTATGGTTTTATGACAGCAATCCTCTAAGAAAATATAAGGCCAAAAGTCTCTAAATGATTAATTTGGTTACTTTACTGCCATATTCTGCTACTGTAGTATTTTTTCACTCAGTGTTGATTTCTTTTTTCTCAGCCAGCCATATCGTGTGTAGCAATATCACACTCTCACCTACCTTTTATCTTAAAGCCTACCTTCACCTACCTTTAGCATCTTAAACCCATCTGTCTATCCCTGTTTTCTTTCTCAGCAGATGTATCGATATAACCATACAATATTGATGCTTTTACATATATAATGTTCACCGAATGTCTGCGACAATTAAAATTTAGGATTTAAATCTGATTTAAATCTGAAAATACATAAATATTTTAAATATTTAAAGCTACTAAGATGTAAAATGAATACCATATTTCAGTTTCTGCACTATTCCTGTTAAGTTTTCATTAAATTTGTGACTCTAACCTTGACCATTTTCGAACTAAGGGTCAGATTTCCTTCTTCCACACAAGGTGCTCTTTGGATCACTCTTAAATCTCACTGGATAAGATGATTATCAGGTTTGTTCAAACTTGTATATACATTTAAATGAAGTCATTTGCTAAATAAATGTGCATGATGTAATGTAGCATTTCCCAGCAAAAGGCACATCTGCTGAGTCACTGCGGGTGTGGATCTATTTTGTTCATTTTTATATTTGATGTGAAATGAATGAACTAGAGTGCATCAGGAGACCAAGCATCTATCAATACTAATTGAACTAACCATATAACTATTACAATCATACTGCTTTCATTAATTGTATGTTTGCACTGAATCCCCGCCTCTATATGTAAATTGCCTCTGTTATGATTGGCTAACCTCTTTGCAAGTGAAATACCACCCACGGTAAATTGCAGAACACTAAATAGTATTGATATGTAAATGTGGATGGTCATACTCATATGTAAATGTGCTCATGATTGTGATATCAATACAGCTACTGTAACAATTGTAAATGACACAGTTATACAGCTCAGCTTTTAGAAACACAAAAAACCTGCATGTGCTCTTAAAGCTCCTGCTAGACTAATGTGAACACATGCAGCAGCAGATGATGTCTATCCTCCATATACACTCCAATCCACTTCACATAAAACAAAGATAAACAAAACAAATCCAGACTGCAGGGTCACTCCGCTACTGTGCAATTTGTTGGAATTATTTTTTACATTACATCATCCATATCTATTTAGCAAATGACTTCATTTAATTATATATCCAGAATGTCGAACCTGAAACAATTGTCACGTTACATGACCTACAAAACAGTCCAATCTGTTCTGATTGTGTGATTTTTATTACTAAAATATGAGTATTCACAGAAATATTTTATAATTCACACAGCCTGATTAACTGTAGTAAAGTAACATTTATATCTAAAACTGCACACCCACACACACGTACGCAATATAATAATTACATTTTTCCAACAGCGCATTTGAACCTAAACACATGCCAACTAGAATCAACAGAATGAGCTAAATTTGGCAGATAACCACATCAATCTCACACATGCTGCCAAATCCACTATAACTGGATTTAAAAAGTAAATCAAATAATTGGCAATTATTTAAAACTACTATAATGTTTTAAATTGTCACAGAGTCACAATTTTCAGGAAAATCAACCTGGAATGGATTACGAAAGAAACACACATACGGACAAACAGGCCCTAATCGCTAAATCAATTTCTAAACCAAATTAAATCGCTAAATCTCCAGCATACCCATGGGCCAAAAACTAAAACAAAATGGTCTACACTGTGTTTTTTGTTCTGTCTATTTTTAAAATGCGGAAATAAGATGTGGAAAGGTAGTCTAGGGTCATTGACCAAAGATGTAGCGATAAACTGGGAGAAATTAGCAGCAGATTTAGGACACACACGAGCCCGAGGGCTGTTTTAGCTGTTGATCCATCCCATGGTGTGCACTGAGACCCATCGTCATGCTAATATTTAGTGACAGGGCATGTGCACGCTCACATCCACCCACAAACATACGCTCCACTTCACTGTGCAGCCCATGGTAAAACACAAAAAGACAGAGAAAAACAGTAAATAAATAAGATTATAGAGATGTTCTGGTGCCCATTAGAAAGAGACACACAGGCCCTTGAGACTCTAGCAGAGAATGAGAGAGAAATAAACACAGCGAGGACAAAATAATTACACAAGAAGTGCCTGTTGTGTGCTAAGACTCTGGAAGCACTCATCTTGTTAACATGTTTATAAAATGATTGTCTTTTGTTCCATCAACAGCTATTGATGTCCTGTTAAACAGCATAATCTATATAAAATGATCTAATGCAAGCTTGAAATCAGTGGCTGTGAGGAAATGCAGCAAGCTCATGCTTTAGAATGGCCAGAATAACTTTACCAAGGTAATATAATGGCTTTTCTAATACAAAAGAGTTTGATATATGGCTGCAATAATATTCCAGCTGGTGCACATATGACAACTATGCTGATGTACAGAGGTTAGTTAATTATAACAGAGGTCGTAATATTACATAACATTATTGTGATGTGAGTGACGTGACATACGACCAAGTATGGTGACCCATACTCAGAATTTGTGCTCTGCATTTAACCCATCCAAAGAGCACACACACACACAACACACACACACACACACACACACACACACACACACACACACACACACACACACACACACACACACACACACACACACACACACACACACACACACACACACACACACACACACACACACACACACACACACACCATGAACACACACCCGGAGCAGTGGGCAGCCATTTATGCTGCGGCGGCCGGGGAGCAGTTGGGGGTTCGGTGCCTTGCTCAAGGGCACCTCGTCATGGTATTGAGGGTGGATGGGTGGACTGTTTTACTGTACCAGCCTTGGTGAGCATTTTTTTTTTTAAATACTGATTAATGGTACACTAATAAATGAATGTGCAGAAGCGTTGCTTCGCTGGCCGATAACAGCAGTGGTCCTGGATTTTATACTGACACCTATTGGTTTGGATGCAGCATCATAAAAGCAAATGTTTATATTTAGCAATACTATTGTATAAATACCCTAGTCACAAGTGTACATTAATCCTGTTCTTTCTATCCATCAAATATTCAAAAAAAATTTGTATCATGGTTTCCACAAGAATATAAGCAGCACAACTGTTTTTAACATTGATAATAATAAGAAATGTTTCTTGAGCTGCAAATCAGAATATTAGAATAATTTCTAAAGGATCATGTGGCTCTGAAGACTGGAGTAATAGCTAGTGAAAATAATATATTACAACAGACATTTTAATATGTAAAAATAATTCACAATATTACTGTTTTACTGTATTTTTGATCAAATAAACGCAGCTTAGATGAGCAAAAGAGACTTCTAAACATTAAAACCTAAACCGAAAGCCTGAACCTAAAAGACTGAGTGTGTAAACTTTGCTAAGGTGGATATAAAACACAAAAGTGTAGAATATGGAAATATCATTACATATATACAATTATTTTAAATATATAAAAATAAAATTGTAATGCGATTTCACAAAAATACTGTTTTACTGTTTTTTATATACTGTACTTTTTTACTGTACCAGCCTTGGTGAGCATTTTTTGTTAAATACTGATTATGATAACATGATTATGTGAAACAAGTGTACAAACACAAACAGTGATTCCAGTACTCCTTTTAAGAAGCTACATGCAGAGGAAAGGAAAATGTTCACACACTCCTGCAAAAACACACTGACACATTCACCTCTGCACAGCTATACACACATACAGCACAGAGTATCGTTTGTGCTTGAGGGTAAGCGCCTTAGGCACGGTGAGCAGCAGGAAGCACATCCTCGGCTGTGAGCTCACTGCCACAGCTCCAGGAATCAACAGCTCTGGGTGCGTGAGAAACAGTCTGCCTGACCCCCGAGGCCCTGCCCTGGGCACGCTAACAGAACGACGGGCCATCCCACCGCAGCTCCCCTGGCACTCCTGAGCTACACCCCTACAGCCCTTCTAAATCTCTCAAATTATCCACTTAACCATAACCAGATGCCAGACACTGAGAGAGAACCACAGACAGAGACAGAGAGGGACCTCCACTAAACTTTGTCAAGTACTTTTAGTGCATCATTCAATCTTTTAAGCTTTAACAGAGGAAAGTAGTGTTTCAAATGAAACAGTACTCACATAATCCAAATGAAAGGACAAGAGAAGACAAAGAGAATAGAAAGTTGCATTTAGTGCCATTTTTCTATTCATGTCTGTTGTAGGGAAATATTACATGCTGAAGTTTAATATCAAGCACAACCAACATATAAGTTTATTGTGTGTAAATATGTACAGTATGTGGCATGTAAACAAATCACTTTAAACACATCTCACACTGCAAGACTGAGAGTCACCAACAGATCTAGATATTTAGCATGCCAAATATCTCACGAGCATCAGCGCTTCTCTCAGATCGTGACTGTCACTCATGTGAACGAGCAACAATTTGCCTCTGATTTCAAGCATTTGCCTGTAATTTCAACAAAACTGTTGGAGAATGAAAATCTGGGCTAAAATGATTAAACTGCATCATGTGCATCATGTGTTGATTATTAAACTAAATTGTGTAATTAGATAATTCATTTTTTGGTTTCAGTAAAAATAAAATTATTTTACATTTTACACAAAGCAAGGTTTTTATTTATTTATTTTTTAAATAATAAATAAGAAGCAAACAAATAGATAGAATAGAAAAAGATTAGAGAATGCTAGTTTCAGACGGTACTTTTTTATAAAGAAAAAGAAAACAAGTAGACAGAACAGAAATAGAATAGAAATGTTTAGCGTTAAGGACTATAACTATAAAGATAATAATAAAGATATAGTTCTAAAAAGAAATAAAAGAAAACAAGTAGATAGAAATAGAACAGAGGATCAGGTTTCAGAGGATCAGGTTTTTATAATAAATAAAAAGAAATACAAAGGAATTAGAATACAAATAGTGCTAGTGCTAGAGGTTCAATTTATATATATATATTTATCGTTCTGTTAACATGCCCAGGGCAGGGCCTCGGGGGTCAGGCAGACTGTTTCTCGCTAGCGCTATTTGTATTCTAATTCCTTTTTATTTCTTTTTATTTATTATAAAAACCTGATCCTCTGAAATGAACGCTCTCTGTATCTATTTATTTACTATCTAGCTAGTGCTAGAGGGTCACGTTTTTTTACATTAAATAAAAAGAAAACAAGTAGATAGAACAGAGAGTGCTAGTTTTATAGTGTCAAGTGTAGATGGAAGAGATGTGTTTTTAGCTGTTTCTTAAAGATGGCTAAGGACTTGGCTGCTCGGCTCAAGTTGGACAGGTCATTCCACCAGGAGGGAACAGTTAAGGTGAAAGTCTGTGAAAGTGAGTTTGTTCCTCTTTGGGGTGGCACTATAATGCGCCGTTCTCTTGCAGGATGCAAGCTTTTGGTACAGCACTTGTTCTAGTCAAAGATGTCATGTAAAAGGTTAAACACCTTAAAACTAAATAACCTTTCAGATGTACTGAATTATTATTAGCTATTATTTTGAGAATGACAAGATATTATGGCATACCAGAGTGTGCTTACTCTGTCGCTGAGATGCAGGTCTATTACATTTCATTTGCAGCGAGGCTAAGAAAGCCTTTTAAAGACGGCAGACTAAGAAAAAAAAGAAAGATAAAGTGGCAAAAGGAGAAGAACAGACAATATACCATAAAAACAGAACTATGATGTACTGAAGTACAAACCCCCTTTCAGGAGTTTTTTTGTTGACTAAAAAAATGGACTACAAGCGACATGTAACAATATGACAAACTAAATGGGCTGTACTTTTATTCCCCACACACTTGTTCTTGTCAAACTAAATATAGAATCTACTCCAGCTAAGGACTATATGACAGAAAAAAGCGTTCACAGATTTGGGAGACCTCGCCCAAACATCCGTAGAGACATGTTAAGCACAGCTCTTAGAAAGGTTAGGCAAACGTTTGTCGGCCGTTACCAAACGTTAGGGACGCACAACGGGTTTAATGTACTGTGCGCTTTATGAACAGTGACAGGTCTGCGTGTGGAGCTAATTTCTGCTCTTCAGGCAGCAGGAGACTTGGATGGAGATAAGACCGCCCTAGAGAGACAGAGATGAGGTAGCAATTCCACCATCCAATGACTTTCAGACGCAGGGGCCACTGCCAAACCCTCTCCGCAGATTGCATTTGTACTAACACGAAACGGGGCTCGACGGCCCGGGCTTCGCACGCACACCTCCCGCCCTCTGCTACAGCCCAGCTGGGATCAGATGAAAGAGAGGAAAGGGAGATAAACAAGTGTAATTGCTGGCAAATGACGAGAAGAACAATGGAGCAGAGTGTAAAGTGGTGAGGACCTGAACCAGAAGAGGTAAGATGTTCCATGTTTGCCACAGGTCTACAAATTCCAGCTCAGTTCCTATGGGACACGAACACAAATATATATATTTTTTTGCAAAATTGATATAGAATTTAAATATATAGAGCGTTATGGTTTAAAAAAAAAACGATATACCTTTGTTTAAACAAAGATCCAATTAAAACACTAATCAAGGGTTGATGGATAGAAGTCAATGGAAAGTAGACTTTTGAGCAAATGGGTTAAAGTATTAAAAGACTGTGAGCCTTTATGACTGATCAAAAAATTTTATGCTACCATGTGTATGTGTCACTTAAGAGGACAAAACTGGAATATGATGACACAAGCACTGGAAAATATTTACAAAAATTATGCTGCAAAAAAGAAACATCATAATAATCAGTCATATTCCACATTATTCCAAATTCTATAAATTTGACTTTATATAATCCAATTAAACTAGAATTAATTTTGAACAAAACAACAAACGTGTCTTTAATTCGACTTCCGCTTGTAATCATGAAAAATAACTACCACGTTTTCTAAATAAATACAACCCCAAAGTTGTTATATAGGTTAGGAATATGAAAAATCTATGTATTTATGTTTGTATTTAAATAAATACCTAAATATGGTAAATGTATGTATTTATGTTTGGAATAAATTAAGCCACAAATTTGTTGTTATATAGGTTAGGAATATGAAAAGTCTATGTATTTATTTTTGCATTTATATAAATACATGAATATGGTAAATGCTTGTATTTATGTTTGGAATAAAGTCCCAAAGTTGTTATTATATAGGTTGGGAATATGACAGAAAAATATGAGACTTTAATCTAACTTTTTAAAGAAATACAGTAATATAAAATAAACACATACTAGAAAAAAAGTATAAAACAACATCATATTGCATTATTCAACAAATGAAATTGAAATAATATTTAAGATGAACGAGTTTAATGAAAGCATTCATTAAAGCTTTAATGAAAGGGCTATGATCCAACAAATCGAATAAACGGAAACTATTCACAAGCCCACAGTGAAAGAGAAAGATAAGGTGCAGTCCCAATAACCTTTAAAACTTCTTAAAAGACAGTAAATATCACTAAAGGCCACACCAACCTTAAAAGATGATTATAAGCAAAAAGAAGAACCTGTTGACCCCTACAAAAGACAGTATGCCTTGTTCATTCTAAACAATTCACCTGTAAAAGCAGCAGCACGGCCATGACCAACCCATCCTGGATCAGACCCAGGGTCAGACTGGCCAAGGTAATTACATGTAAAGTAACCAATTCACCAAGTGAATTGTCTGTCAGTACAGCCCAAAGACCAAGAAGTATACGAGCAATAATAACATCTGCCCTGAGAGTGTCAAAGGAGCCAAAAGGCAAAGAAAACTCAAGTCAACTTGGTCCAAAACCACACATCTCTTCCAGTGTACCGACCCAAGCCACAATTCTGGCCTACCCGCATATTATGGGATTTGGTTGACAGGGCTGAGTGCAAAGCAATACGTCTGCTGTCCAAAACTAGCTGAGGGGAGAAAAAGGGACTTACTGTGCAGAGTGGCCAAACCTAAGATAATATTTATAGATTCTGCAGGAAAGTGCTGCACCAGGAAGAGGTCCTACTTTAACTTTGAACATATACGAGCAACAATTTTACACTGCACATTCATTTTCATTGGTGAAACTAATACAGAATTCTGTAATTGGAGTTGTTTTATATATATTAGTGCTGGGTGATAAATCGATAACGATAATTATTGCGACATAATTTTCCTTGATAAAATTATAACAAGAGTTCAATAAATGTTCGATATAATGTGTATGAGATAAAACCACATTAGGGGTGTTATATGTGTGGTTTTAACTGTGTTATCATGATCTTAATGTATCAAAGACCAATGGTTAATAAAAAAAATAATTTAAAAAAAACTCAATCATTTATATATGGCAAATATATATATACACTCACCTGCCACTTTATTAGGTACACCTGCTAAATTTCTTGGTAACACAAATTGCTAATCAGCCAATCACATGGCAGCAACTCAATGCATTTAGGCATCTAGATGTGGTGAAGACGACTTGCTGAAGTTCAAACCGAGCATCAGAACGGGGAAGAAAGGGGATTTAAGTGACTTTGAACGTGGAATGGTTGTTGGTGCCAGACGGGCTGGTCTGAGTATTTCAAAAACTGCTGATCTACTGGGATTTTCACGCACAACCATCTCTAGGGTTTACAGAGAATGGTCCGAAAAGAGAAAATATCCAGTGAGCGGCAGTTGTGTGGACGAAAATGCCTTGTTGATGTCAGAGGTCAGAGGAGAATGGACAGACTGGTTAGAGATGATAGAAAGGCAAGAGTAACTAAAATAACCACTCGTTACAACCAAGGTATGCAGAATACCATCTCTGAACGCACAACACGTCGAACCCTGAAGCAGACGGGCTACAGCAGCAGAAGACCACACCGGGTGCCGCTCCTGTCAGCTAAGAACAGGAAACGGAGGCTACAATTCACACAGCCTCACCAAAATTAGACAATAGAAGACTGTAAAAATGTTGCCTGGTCTGATGAGTCTCGATACATACAGTATATATATATATTTAAAATATTTACATGTATTTACATTTATATATTTTATATTATTATACTTTTTACTATATATAAATATATTTAATGTATAAACAAAACATATTTTTTCTTAAATGTATACATGCATGTGTTTGCATTTTATATATATATCATGTTTAATCGTTTGACAGCACTAAGAGTTAAACACACACACAATATATATATATATATATATGTTTAACATTTTGTAACTTGTGTAACTATTTTGTAACTTGAAATACATTTTGCAAATTTAAATATAGTCTTTCGCTGCCTTATCCCACTGCTGATGTTTTTTATGTGGCACTCCTATTCAAAAACAAATAATAATAATATTAATAATAAAAACTTGCTAGTCTCAGGAAATAAAAAAGGGTTTGTGTGTGCAACACTAGCAGGCAACATTATCAATAAAAATAATAAAAATATAAATCAAGCAATAGTTAACACTGCTAAAGAACACCTCACACCAAATATTTCTTCCTTAAACACAAATTAATTTAGCAGGAAGTAAACTCATCGGTTGCTGCATTAAAAACACCATCCTTCTGAGAGACAGAGTGCATGTCATTACAAGAGACCTTAGCAATTGCAATCACTGCAAAACAGCCCGAGCATGGCTGGCCTCTATCACAGAGCGATCGATGCGGACCCGTGAACTACATGTGCTGCATCGACAGGGTGAATGCATGAGGGAGAGCGAAAGGAAGATGGAGGAAGGGAGGGAGGAGCGGGGAGGGATGCCTCAGGCCGTGTGGGGGAGAGAGGTGCTGAAAAGGTTGAGAGGTGAGGAGAAAGAAAGGTGCTGCAGAGCTCTTGTGTCTATATGATACTTGCCCGATCGCTCCAATATAAACACAATCACTAAACCAAATGCACACATACACTATACTCCCTGCTTTCAGGATACCTGTCTTTTTGAGGCACTTCTGACATGTGCAATATTTAGCTGCAGGGAATAGTCTGTCTCTTGGGAAGAATAAGACACGATATATACTGCTTTCCAAACTCAGCCAAGCATTGGTGTATGACAGACACCAACCAATTTGTAGAGCTCACTAAAACCAATTTTTAAATACATTTTCTTTAACTATGTAAGTTTGCTGCTTTTCTCTGTGAACACCAGAAGCTAGGGATGGGTCTTGTTTACATTTTTCGATACCGATATCGATACTGTTATCGATACTATTTGGTGCAAAAAGATATGATGTGAAAAGCTGTTGAAAATTTCAAGTTATTTTATTACTGCTGAACTTTAGCAACTGTATTAAAGTTATTCAGTCAGTTTTATTTTATTAACATTAAAGGAATAGTTCACTCATAAATGAAAATTGTGTTAAAAAAGAAAAAAGTTTCTTTCTTCTGTTAATCTAAAGATCTAAACATACTGCTGATTTTCATTAAAGGGATAGTTCACCCAAAAAAAAATATTCTGTCATTATTTATTTGCTGTCATGTTGTACCAAACATGTATTCATTTGTATTCTTGACAACATGACAGCAAATAAATAATGACAGAATAAAAAATTTTGGGTGAACTATCCCATTTTTTTTATTGTGTTGTAGGCTGAAAATCAGCATAAACAAAGTATGTTTAGATCTGTACCTTTAAGACGAATAAAAAATAAGGATTACACACAGTTCTGTCTTTTTTTTCTCTCTCCCACTGTTACTTCCTTTAGACATAACTTGTGTTTTATATGTAAGCCATTTTTGTGTACCCACATTTTGACAGTATTAGCGCAATCTGACAATAACTAAGATAACCAAGTAATCATGTGCTGACTATACTTTTGACCGTGTTACCTAACTCTCTGTGTAATGTGAAGACGTTAAATATGAGCGGTGGGTGCGGAATAAAACCTATCAACTGTCCCGCGCAGCTACCCATAATATATTGCATTGTTTTAAGGGTAAGATTGGGTAAGGAGGTGGACCGACAAGGATGGCAGAAGGTTTCAAAACTTTAGGGTTTTAAAGCCTGTTGACTTCTGTAGTCTGGACATTAAAAAAAGCCTCAATCCCCATGAATAAGATGCTAAAATAGCATATTAAATAAAATACAATAAAAAGGCTTGTTGATAGTATCTTTGTTAGCATTAATTTAATAATAATAAATAAAATATTGTTTTATATTATTCACTCACGACGCCATCGATTTGTGATACCTATCTTTTTAATGAAAGGTGTATGAACATAAACACCAGACACAATCCAACAGTGAGAGGTATTAGCACAAATAGTAGAGTGAGAACACCGACACGGTTCGTTTGGCATTTTAAACTAAAGCTAACACGCAAATAATGTATTTTGTAAAACAGGTTGTTAATAAGTGCAGAGTCTCGTGAGTGTAACTCTACTGATGTGAATGTGTTTCGCGAGTTGTATTCACAGCTGGAGACGTTTTGGCTCCGAAACACAGAAATAGTAAAAACAGCGCTGTTATTTATTTTATGTTAGGCTATATATGTTGTGTTTACATGTTTGTATCCAATTTTGTATTATATTATCTCTCTCCCCCCTGGTGTTGCCTCCTTTGTTCACTATTACACTACTGCTATGTGGTTTAAAAAAATAAAAATAAAAAAATAAAATAAAATATATTGCATCTGACGCTGGTGTTGCTTATTTTGTTTGCCAAAAAAGTCAGCCCACACTTTTTTCACTCTTGCCGCCACTGATTGCACGCAAACACACACACACACACACACACACACACACACACACACACACACACACCGCACGGATATCACACGTACGTCGAGCAAACAACGGCCACATCATTCAGTGAAGAAAAATGACAAGCAGCAACTTCTAATTTGTCATTAACATTGAAGTATACAGAGATAAAACAATGCAAGAATCGATAACAGTATAATTTGTCCTAAAGCTTACCGGTAGTCCGGTATTGACCCAATTACTTACCGGTCCAGAAAAAGACCAGTTCTCGGTACCCATCCCTACCAGCAGCAATAGCAGTCTGTAGCTGACAGCTGACTAATTGAGAGAACTTATTTAAAGGAAGGCAATCATTGCAGAGACAGACTAGAGCTGCACCTTGCCTTCAAAAACAATGAACATTGAGAAAGAAAGAGGGAGAGAAGGGAGAAAAGGGAGTGGAATGAAGAAAAACAAGAACAGAGTGAGATAATAAAAAGAAAATGAACAGGGAAGCAAGTAATGAGGGAAGTATCTGAAAGAAAAGAGGAAGCAATGGAAGGAGGAAATGTATAAACCACAGAAAGACAAATAGAAAGATCCTGATTAATCCTAATAACCCTGCTGAAGACATTCTTCAGTTAGGACACCAGAGGGTGCCAAAGCATCACATTTCAGTTTTTTCACATACATCTACTTCAGTTCAGCAGAAGGTCAAAGTGGAAGTTCTAAACATCTGTTTGGAGATGTTTCTGTCATTTCTGTCAACAGCACACTTGAGATAATAAAGATATTTACACCTCTATGTCTTTCTCTCCAGTTTAACGTGTGTGTGTGTGTGTGTGTGTGTGTGTGTGTGTGTGTGTGTGTGTGTGTGTGTGTGTGTGTGTGTGTGTGTGTGTGTGTGTGTGTGTGTGTGTGTGTGTGTGTGTGTGTGTGTGTGTGTGTGTGTGTGTGTGTGTGTCTGTTATTGTTTATGAGCACATTTCTTTGATACTGCTGTGTCTTTGTATTCTCAATTTAAGAGCAATTTTGGCAGTAAAACAGAACAATCCATACAGATCCCAGAAACAGTTGAGTGTGACAGTATCGTAAATACATTTATGAGAGTTACTGACCAGCAGGAAAAAAAATAAATAAAAGGAAATAAATCAGATTTGATTTTGAGTGGCCAAAGGCTCTCAGACTGCCTGGGGGTGGCTATAGGCAGCAAGTGTACAGAGAGAGATTAACACATGCTCTCCTCAAACATTCTCCCACAGACACACTATGCAGCCCTCTCTGCACTCTTAAAATATATATTTACAAGTATATACATCTTCATAATGACTTTCACTTTCTATAGTGTAATGTTTAATTATATGCAGTTAAGGATTACATATATGGAATTAAAACATTCCTATACACAGGCTCAATAGTGTGTTTATCTATGAAACTAGTCCTTTTCATGTAGACCATTCCATGCTAAACCACCTCTGTTGTATGCATGTGTGTATGTTATGTAAGCACTCTGTGTGTGTGTTAAAGGTAGGGTAGGCGATTTCAGAGAGGCTAGCAATAGCAAGCATAGCATAGCTAGCATCCAAAGCCACACCTCCTCCAAAAAACATGAACCCGCAGAGATAACCAGAAACACGATGATAGACGGTGTTGGTGAAGGGTTTGATGTAATGCTGTCAGACTACCTCATGTCTCAATCATCAAAATATTACAAATCACATAATATTACAATAATAACACCTTCCATTCTCACTTGGTCTGCAATAGCGTAATGGAACGCACTGATGATTTATCATATCTGTGCGATCAGAGTGCTCTGAGGTATGCAAATACCTACAATGACAGGCAATTAGAACAGCCTATCGTAGCCCTCGGACCGAGTGATATGATTGGACAAACACGTTATGATCTTACACCTTCCACAGATGATATAAATACATTTAAACAACTTAAATTAGTGATTGCTATCAGGATGTGAAGAGACTTTCAATCAGTATAGCAAAAATGTTTCTGAACCAAATCACCTACCCTGCCTTGCTGTGTTAAATGGATAGTTCACTCAAAAATGAAAATTTGACGTTTATTTTAGCAATAGCCAAAAATACATTGCATGGGTCAAAATTATAATTTTTCTTTTATGCCAAAAATCATTAGGATATTAAGTAAAGATCATGTTCCATGAAGATATTTTGTAACTTTCTTATCGTAAATACATCAAAACTTCATTTTTGATTAGTAATATGCATTGCTAAGAACTTAATTTGGACAAATTTAAAGGCGATTTGCTCAATATTTAGATTTTTTGGCACCCTCAGATTCCAGATTTTCAAATAGTCGTATCTCGGCCAAATATTGTCCGATCCTGATAAACCATACATCAATGGAAAGCTTATTTATGCACCTTGCAGGTGATGTATACATCTCAAATTCGAAAAATGTACACTTAAGACTGGTTTTGTGGTCCAGGGTCACATATAATGAACAAACCACAAAAGAACAAGTCAGACTTTATTTAAGGTCCAATTCTCGCAATTACCAAACCATTAATTACAACTTTTGCCTCAATAAACTACTAATTTGCTGCTTATTAATTGTTAGTAAGGTAGTTTTTAAGTAGGATTAGGGATATAGAATATGGTCATGCAGAATATGTGCTTTATAAGTACTAATAAACAGCCAATATGTTAATAATAGGCATGCTAATAAGCAACTAGTTAATAGTGAGAATTGGTCCCTATACTAAAGTGTTACCAAAAAACACAGGGAATGCATATACAAACATGCCATTTTAAATAAAATATGCTATATGCTGCAAACCACATAAGAACTGGAAAATGTCCAGTGCTCCACATTAATAAATAACCACAGTCAAATCATAACCAAACATCTCCCACAGGGTTATTTATGATTCTATTAACTTATATTTATGGCATCTGTGTCTCTTTCATACTTCTCACAAACTGTTTACTCACTTGACACAAATGCTAATGAAGCGCTGAAGCAATGTGGGGGAGGCTCGTGATACGTGCAGGTCAGTGTGAGCTCTCGAGGCAGTCACTCAGCAGACGAGCATTTAGCTGTTCTGTTCACCAACGCTGGTTTTTCTGGACTTGGCCGTTATGTGTTACCTTCATTTGAGCCCCCAAATGGCAGGGCAGTCGTGGCCTAATGGATAGAGAGTCGGACTTGTAACCCAAAGGTTGCGGGTTCAAGTCTCAGGTCCGGCAGGGATTGTAGGTGGAGGGAGCAAATGTCCAGCGCTCAATCCACCCTCAATACCACGACTGAGATGAGACCCTTGAGCAAGGCACCGAACCCCCAAATGCTCACCGGGCGCCAGAGCATAAATGTCTGTCCACTGCTCCGGGTGTGTGTTCATGGTGTGTGTGTGTGTTTGTTCACTACTCACCTGCTGTGTGTGTGCACTTGGATGGGTTAAATGCAGAGCAAAAATTCAGAGTATGGGTCACCGTACTTGGCAACACGTCGCTTCCTTTCCTTTCCTTTGCTAAAAGAAGCAGCACTAATAGAAACAAATAAAACTCAAATAAAATAAAGCAACACATATTCCTTATCATTGAGCATTGCTTCATCCATTTTAAATCTGAATACATCCACAAACTGTAGCTCCCCATCTACAAATAATAAGAAAACAGAACCTCTTAATGAAGTCAAAATTATTTTGATTGCTAAAGCTCCGCTCTATACCATAATTCTTACTAAAGTCTGATTGGTTCACGATACGTCAATCAAACTGTAACTTGAACTTGATTAGTTCAAACTGAGATGTATTAACATATTGTGACATAGTAATAATAATCTTATTAATTGTTGTAGTTGTTGTTGTTGTTGTTGCAGTTATAACCACTGGGCTGCTCTCTGAAAAACTTTAGTCATTTAGACCAGATTTATAACCTGTCCCAGCTGAACAAAAGACAGACAGTCAGACAGAGAGATGACTGTGGCTCAGTGGTGGTCATGTGGCCATAATTTGATTTTATTTATTAAATTAAATTCACTTCATGGCCAATTTGTTGAGTTATATCAGAACACACCCAGATCATTCACTCACTCTATGCCTCTCACACAGAAACCTTCATACACAGATTATATTTCCACCTCCACAGTGCCAACACATAGTGTCTTTAGTACCTCCAAATTCAGCTGCACTTATGTAGGCCACAGTGAGAGCTTGCTTGCTTATTCATCCAGAATAGACTCGGCTAAATCTGCTCTTCACCGCTGAGTGGAAACCAGTTTTTCTTGTCATAGTCCAGATGCTCTTATCATAGGTGAAGTTAGGATTTCGGTATTGAGAGCTGTTCCTTGATCATCGTTAGAGAAGAATCTCTCCCGGGAGCTATTCAAAACGAGCACAGAAAGGGCCTGAACCTCTGTACAGCTTCTCTGCAGGAGGCTCTGTATTTAATACAGGCTGGAATTTATGTTTCTCTGTGTGGTATGCGTAGTGGACATGAAATATCACCCCATCTGTTCATACCATAAAAGCTTAGCGCACTTCTCTCTTTCCACTACCTCCTTCCTTTTTCATTCAGATTTTGCCCAGCGTGCTTCTCCATCTCTTCTCTCTGCTCTCACTTTCCCATTGCCTTAAAGAACCCCTGTACGGTTACCTGATCAATAGTGTCTTTACTGGTTCACCTGGTGCCAAACACCTCCTGGTTCTATCACAGCTAAGAGCCTAGAGGATCCACCTGAGGGTGATGCAACTTACTTACTTAGGATTTCTAGCACTCCCTTAGTTTCAGCGATAAAGAGTAATACTGGAGTAAATTCAATAGTATTTCCAAACTCTCTACTGTTTTTTGTTAAGCTTGGTGTTTTAGTTTAAGTTTCATCAAGAAGGTTACATCATATCCTTACCAGACACAAGACTACAAAAGCAACAAACCATAATCTATTCATTTTTTGTTCACAATGTTTTTTGGCCTGAACAAATCGCTTGGTAGCCCTGCCCATCATAAAATCTCATTGGTTCTAAAATATACAAATAAAGGTTCCAAAGGGTGGTTGTTGGGGGTTTAAGCCCGGTACACACAAGCCGATGGTCGGCCATCAGGCAGTTTTTATTCATCGGCTGACTAAGTTTTCTCAGTGTGTTCCGCGGCGTCGGCTGAAGTTGATCCTCCTCTGCTTTTTTCCATCCGATTCGACGTTGAATCAGCGTCGGAGCTTGTCGGTCAGTCGGGCCCATCTGATCATTCTGATTGGCTGTTCAGCTGGCGAACCAGTGCTTATGATAAAAGCACAGAACGGACGTGCTATTTGGCCGATGGGTGTCGAGCGTCGGCTTGGTGTGACATGGAAACTTTGGACCCAGACATTGCAAACGTGAGCCGAACCTGCAGTATGCTTTCGTTGCCACTAGTTCGTCGGCATCGGCTTGGTGTATACCAGGCTTTACAGCGATGCCACAGAAAAAACATTTTTGGGTTCACCAAAGAATTGAAGTGAAATGAACAGTGCATGCCTAAAATTACTTTTTTCTTAGTGTGAAGAACATTTTTAAAATGTAAAGAACCTTTTGTGCAATTAAAAGGTTGCATGCATGTTAAAAGTTCTTCATGTTAATATCAATGCCAATAAAGAGTGTGGTTAGAATATGGTGTAACAGTCAAGTCCTAGCTTGCTTATCCAGGCCATGTTAACACATGATAGATCAGTATTTACGGAATATACCCACATGATTATGGGAATCGCATTACAAATATTGTGAGAGATTCCTCCACTCTGAAATCAAAAGATAATGTACTCCATAAAATCCCTCTGCAGGAAGAAAATATTATCAAAAGCTCTCTGTGGTGGCCACTGCGAGAGAAATGATTCACTGAGTCTTCTTCTATTGTCTAATACAAACACCCAGACACAAATAATGAGATCCATGTTTGTGTCGCTCAGCAGCCATACTTTTGTCTAAAAGCACGTTATGTCCAACAAGATGATCAATCTCAAGGCTGACGCCATCCAAATGCATATTAGCAACAAGTGAGCATTAGAGACGAAACCAGAGTGAATCTAGAAAGGCTATGTTGCAACATACTAAAAGTAAATGACTTGAAACAAACAAATCAATCTCACTAGAATAATCAAGAATATTGTTTAGGCATATGGATTCAAAATTATACAATCAAAGTGTAAAAATGCAATAATGCAAATAAATGGCATATTTGCCATAAAGCAATAACCAGCTACTAATAGGGCTGGGCGATATGGCCCAAAAAATATCACGATAATTTTTTTAATATCAGTCGATATCGATAAATGTCAAATCTTTATTTCTTTCAAGTTTAAAGCCAGATTTTTGCTCCAAAGTGAAAGTTGTAGAAACCAGACCATTAATTTTCCATAACAAAATAAATATCTAAATAGAAAAATGTATTTCTTAGTTTCTGCATGTTCTAATGAGTGATATTGTTTCAAATCAAGAAACCGGTTTGGGTTGCCTCATATATATAACAATAATAATATAACTTTTTTGTCTCTTAGAAATGCACATTTGATAGTCGCTTGAGTTAGGATGCAGAGGTACATTTTGTCCATTATCAAAATCAGCAACAAATTGTAGCAACCTCAGTTTTATATGGTATAATTTATTCTGACCAGTTTTTTTTTTTTTACTATTGTTCTAGTCAATTTCATACTTCAAAAGCAATTCAACTATGAATATAAAGGTTATATCCAGGAATTGCAGTCAAATCAGTTTAATCTGGAAACTACACTCTGGAGAGAAGAGAACAAATTATGTTATCAGGGAGAATGAGTTGTGACTGAAGAAGACAGGTGGAGCAGTCTCTAAAATGATTTACAATTTTCTTGACTGTGGTTATAATAACAGCAAAGGGAACTGCGGCATGGTCTATTGCTTTCCAAAAAAACTCCCAAAATGAGTTTAAAAAGCTAGGAAATATACTGTCCGGTTTGATGATATTATGATCAACACTTTTACATTTTAGGTGAACTATTCCTGTAGATAATGTAGACATTTTTTCATGTTGATCTGGGTTTTGAGCAATGCCAGGGTTTCCATAAGAAGGCCACATGAATCTATGCAAATGTGATGTTGGCATCTAAAACACTGGGCTTCAATTCCAGTCCAGATGTACAACCGTTGATCCACGGAGAGCTAAATTCCATCTCTATGAGCTGATCAAGAACCTCGCTCTGGAAACCTTGGCCAGACCAGTGGAAAAACAAACACAAGCTCCACAAGCTACCAGCTTCTCCATTGACTCATATCTCCACTACTGAAATTTCTAAGAATGCAAGCAATAAAAGAAAGTCTTATGCATAATGGAATGCTGGGGAAAATATTGGTTAGCAACTCATCGTAAAATATGGGAAGAATGAGAAAATTGAGTAGAAGAAAGATCTTTATGTGGTTATAGACCTTATTTAACATTCTAGAAACCAACATCTATGAATGACATCTAAAACTTCAAACTATTTGTTGGATCATGGTAGATGTTTAGTTCCTGGTCAAAGATGGTCTACCAGGCCTAAGATTGTCTACCAAGCCAAACATGGACCAGCTTGGACCTGCTAAGATGAGCTACTGACTATTTAATGGCAGGTCACAAACTAACAGTGAGTACTGTATTTAACAGTATAAAATACTGTATAATTATACTGTATAAAAAACACATAGAAGCAAAGAATATAAGGCTTTTAACATTGTGCTAAACCCCGGGTTATCATCGTTCTGAACATCTCTTTTAACCCTGTAAGAGAAATGTTTCATACTTGTAATTTTGAAAATTAACACTACTTTTTGTATTGTTCTGAATTATAGTACCAAACCATTAATCCTGGTTAAATTATGAGCAGAGTGAAACTTGAAGCAAGATTAACCCAGGATTCCGTTTACCTGGGGTTTACAATGACCCAGGGTTAAATCTTATATATGTTCAGTCTTCGAGCTGAATAGAGTTGTGCAACAAGTGGCTGGTAGTTAAATAACTGCATTGTATTTGTGTATTAAAATGTATATAATAAAAAAAAAATTTTTGTTGAGACATGTTCTATCTCCATACTTGTTCTGATCTAGCACAGAATTATTGTTGATGGTCTCAGTTTAGTAGCTCATTAAGTCAAGTGGAGGAAGTAAACTCCGGGTTCTACTACAAACAACCAAACCAAACTACAAACAAATTTAAATTAGCTGAAAACAGTTCAGTGTCCAATAACTAAGCAAGATGGTTATTAAAGATCTTACATTGCTCTTCTTAGGAAGAAAGTGTTTGTGCATCTGTGTGCAACTTCCCAAAGTGTGATTCATTTTGTATGTCAGCTAAGTGGGTTGGTTTGACTGACATCCGGTTTTAGCCATGCTGCGCTTTAAGTGCTGTAGTGAGGTGCAATTAATACTGGCTACACATGCAGTCTGACTGATAGCAACTGTCCAAGGTATTACAATCCAAACAGGTAAACTGCTCTTGCTTAATTTCAGCAGATGGACTGCCCACCCTCAACTTGACGGACGGGCGGCAGCCGGGGTGTCTATTATCCTGTCTTTAGCCCAGTCACCACCGCAACAATGCTTAACAAGCTTGTCTGTGAGGTTAACGCTTCACCCAATCCTGTCAAGCCGAGACGTTGTAATACATGGCGAGTGGAAAAAGAGCTAATTCCATCCCTTCCAAACAGGGAGAGAGAGAGAGAGAGAGCAAGGGGGAGAAATTAGAACCGCAGTGAGATAGGGGGACATCATGGCCTAGTCTTGTCAAACAGCATTAAGACTCAGAGGAAAAGGAAGCGCTGGGGGCTGACAGGAAGTAGCATTACCATTACATTAGCACCATTACTACTGCCTGTGCGTATGAGTAACTGTCACACAAAGACAACATTAGGGCAAATTTCTTTGCTAGAAATAAAGAAAACAAAGACAGCGGTTTAAGTGACTCATAAAAGGGCTCGCTTAAATTCAATTGGCCCCGGGACAAAATATTTAGATGCCAGGTGACACTGAAAACAGGAGTAATGGATGCTAAAAATTCAGCATTGCCAGCAAAGAAATAAACAACATTTTAAAATATATTAAAAAAGAAAATAGTTACTTTAAATATTTAAATTGTAATAATATAGGGCCCAATGATTTACACGATGCAGAAAACGCGGACGGAATCGCAGAATCCAGTCATAAAAACGGAATTTACAGTTTAACATGGAATGTCACGGAATGTGTCAAAGTTTGGATGAATCAATCAAAAGTTGGTCATTACACTTCAATCAAATCGCGATATGGACTAGTATTTGTAAATATTATGCCGGAAAAGTCGATTTAAATATGAATCCTGCATGTTCTGCGCGTCTCTGTATGAATGGAGCAGAAGCACGGTTTTGTTTACTAATGTTACATACACAGCGCGCGTGCCACTCGTCTGCAGTCTCAATGAGGACATACATATATGAACAATAGCTCCAGAACTGTTCTGAGAGTCACTTCACAAGCATTTTACCATTTCATTTGAGCAAAACTAGCCTCATATCATATACACAGAACTAGTGATCGACCGATATAGATTTTTTTTATAACCGATACCAATCATTTGCATGTTTATGTTCCTGATAACCGATATGCAGAACCGATATTTATTTACTGTTATAAAGTAAATAAATAACTGAGTGAAGTAAGTCCATTCTTCACTTTGGTTTTTCCTCCTTTCAGTCATCTTAACAACAACAAAAAACGGTTGAAAATTAACAGTCTTTCATGTTAAATTTAATCTTCAAATTACAACAATATTTTTTTTTATAAAAAACATGATGTGAGCTTAATGGGAACAGGAGTGTGCTTTAAAGGGTACAAAAATATACCCATTAAGCACAGCCAGACTTTTTGAATTTAATGATGTATATCTTAATTTAAATGCTTTTGTCATTTAAAATACAATTAAATATATTTGTGTGAGAGATTAATATTTTATTTTAATATAACTTTTGTAATGTAGCCAATATCTGCACTAAAGTTGTCTCAATGTAGATTTTGGTGAGATAATAGGCACGTTTGAGAGAGAGAGAGAGAGAGAGAGAGAGAGAGAGAGAGAGAGAGAGAGAGAGAGAGAGAGAGAGAGAGAGAGAGAGAGAGAGAGAGAGAGGAGAGAGAGAGAGTGAGAGAGAGAGAGAGAGAGAGAGAGAGAGAGAGAGAGAGAGAGAGAGAGAGAGAGAGAGAGAGAGAGAGAGAGAGAGAGAGAGAGAGAGAGAGAGAGATTTTTTTCAGACACAGTGTGCTTTACAATACTACCACTTTAGTGCATGCAGTTTTGGAGCAGAGTCAAGACTGAAGCTAGCATTTATCAGGTGTGTGTGTGAGTCAAACTGTAAGTGTTTGCTCCTGGGTGTCTGTGTGTTCTTTGATGGAGGCATAAGTGTAGCTGCTCCAAACCTTGTAAACCTGAAAGCACAGGAAGAAGACAGTAAAAGAAGAAAAATAGAGAGAGTTTCCATGTGTGCCTTAGAGATGCTTGTGGGTTAGAGTGACTCTATAACTGACATGAACAACCAGGCATATAAACACGGTCCAAAATTAACACCCACCAAGTAAAAACTGGCTTTGCCGAATAAATAAAATCAGTCACAGCCAGCTGGCCGGCCACTTTATAGGGAAGCACAACATAATAAATACTTGGTTTTATTTAATTGAAATAACGAAAATCTGTCTCTCTCTGATGCAACTGTTGTTAAGTGGCCACAGAAACTGTGTGGACTAAACAAATATAATTTAATGTATTACACAGGTACATCTAAAAAAATTAGAATGTGGTGAAAAAGTATTTTTTTTCTTGTAACTTATTTCAAAAAGTGAAACTTTCATATATTTTAGATTCATTACATGTAAAGTAAAACACTTCAAACGTTTTTTTATATTTTTTATTTTGATGATTAGAGCTTACAGCTAATGAAAGTCAAAAATCAGTTTTTCAAAATATTAGAATATTTACATTTGAGTTTCAATAAATGACCATCCATGCAGTATAAATTCTGGGTATCTCTTGTTCTTTGAAACCACAATAATGGGGGACACTGCTGACTTGGCAATGGTCCAGAAGACAATCATTGACACCTTCCACAAAGAGGGCAAGTCACAGAGGGTCATTACTGAAAGGTGTGGCTCTTCACAGAGTGCCGTATCAAAGCATATTAAATGCAAAGTGGACTGGAAGGAAGAAATTGTGTAGGAAAATGTGCACAAGCAACAGGGATGACCGCAAGCTTGAGAATACTGTCAAGCAAAGCCGATTCAAACACTTGGGAGAGCTTCACAAGGAGTGAACTGAAGCTGGAGTCAGTGCATCAAGAGTCACCACGCTCAGACATCTTCAGGAAAAGGGCTACCAAGCCACTTCTGAAACAGAAACATCGTCAGAAGCATCTTACCTGGGCTAAGGAGAAAAAGAACTGGACTGTTGCTCAGTGGTCCAAAGTCCTCTTTTCAGATGAAAGTAAATTTTGCATTTCATTTGGAAATCAAGGTCCCAGAGTCTGGAGGAAGAGTGGAGAGGCACAGAATCCATGTTGCTTGAAGTCCAGTGTGAAGTTTCCACAGTCAGTGATGATTTGGGCTGCCATGTCATCTGCTGGTGTTGGTCCACTGTGTTTTCTGAAGTCCACAGTCAACGCAGCCATCTACCAGGAAATTTTAGAGCACTTCATGCTTCCTTCTGCTGACAAGCTTTATGCAGATGCTGATTTAATTTTCCAGCAGGACTTGGCACCTGCCCACACTGCCAAAGGTACCAAAAGCTGGTTCAATGACCATGGTGTTACTGTGCTTGATTGGCCGGCAAACTCGCCTGACCTGAACCCCATAGAGAATCTATGGGGTATTGTCAAGAGGAAGATGAGAGACACCAGACCCAACAATGCAGATGACCTGAAGGCCGCTATCAAAGCAACCTGTGCTTTCATTACACCTGAGCAGTGCCACAGGCTGATTGCCTCCATGCCATGCCGCATTGATGCAGTAATTCATGCAAAAGGAGGCCCAACCAAGTATTGAGTGCATAGAAATGAACATACTTTTCAGAAGCCTGACATTTCTGGTTAAAATATCCTTTTTTATTGATCTTATGTAATATTCTAATTTTCTGAGACACTGAATTTTGGGTTTTCATTATCTGTAAGCCATAATCATCAAAATTTCAATAAATAAAGGCTTGAAATATTTCACTCTATGTGTAATGAATCTATATAATATATGAATTTCACTTTCTGAAATGAGTGACAAAAAATATTGACCTTTTTCATGATATTCTAGCTTTTTGAGATGTACCTGTAGTTTCATGTCAACTAACAAATATTTATAACTGATAAACCTTCTCAATCCAGGTCTGTCAAAATTGAATCTTGGCCCATGCTCCTGCAGACGTTGACAGTGAGCAAGCTACTAACCACTCACACATACGCCTTGAGGGTCGTATGTGATCTGGGTCATACTGATCAGGACAATACCAGCCCTGTGTCCTCGTCGGCAGTGTCACACTGTGTACATTTCTCACACAAACAACCGAACACAGCTCCCAGCGGCAAGGCCAGAGAATGTATGTTTGTGTCTGGCCAGATGGGCCTCTCAGCATGCCACTGCTGTCACATAAACACACACACGTCACACACACATTGACACACACACACACATATTCTGAAACAAAAACAACACTTCACATTCACACACAAATACTTACTCATAAACACAGTCTTGCACACACACATAACCTCCCAGGCAGATGACAACCATGCTAACCTCATCTGAGCACGGCCCTGTGATTAGTGGGTGAACTCAAGACACCCACATGAGTTGAGTCTCATTTTCAGTCCATGTGGTACTGAGGTCTTTGGAAATAAATCCTGACTACAGATTTTTGGCCTTCTGGGCTTGAGTCAATAGCCGCTTTGAATGCAATATATCAGAAACTTTTTTGAGAGACTTGCAAGATGAACCACATTTGCTCCTCCATCCGCTGTTACTTTGGAACATCTGAGTTTGCTATCGCCCAAATAGATATACTGACGATGCTTTTATTTACCTCTCTCACGTCCTGCACATTTCTTCCTTTTTACACACATAACGTCTGCATTGATCAGCATACGAAAATGGGAACTATGTAAGGCTGCTATTCATTGACTATAGCTCACCTGTTTCAGGATACTATAGTCCCCATCAAGCTAGCTTTTCGGAGCGCGGAGAAGAAAACTCATTTGAATAGACTCGGCCGGAATAAACTCTTCATGCGACTGGATTCAAGATTTCCTCACCGGCAGACGTGCTGGGATCCGCAACAGACTGAGAAAAAGTAGGCCTCACAGTTCACCTCCAGTACTCCATCACCCTGAACGTAGGAGCCAACAGGACACAGGGACTGTGTCCTGAGTCCTGCTTATTCTGTCTGAAACATGGCTCACGACTGCGTGTCTCTCGGACACTGCTGTAACGCCGTCTGATAACTTTTCTGTTTTACGGATGGACAGAACAGCCAAGGAGTGTGTTTGCTGATGATACAAGAAATGGTGTGGAATATCTTCTGGCTCCTGCCTCATTTCCAACAATGATGAGACCGCCCATACTATTGGATGAGTTTTATCGATCATTGTTATTGACTGTTTACATCATGGTGCCAGCAGACAACTGTCTCTCTCTGAATGTGAGCAAAACTAAAGAGCTCACGATCGTGGACTTCGGGAAGAGACAGCAACGGCCCTACGCTGCCTCTTATCATCAGTGGGACCCCTGTGGAGAGGGTGAGTAGCTTAACAAAGCCAACCTCGGTGAACTTTTATCAACATCTCCAACAGAGGACCTGACTTGGACTACACACATTCAAACTCAGGTTAAGAAAGCCAGGCAATGACTGTACCATCTGCGCTCACAGCTGAGGAAATTCAGGGTCAAATCGGACCATGCCGCAATCATGAAAACTAAACAAAGGTTCTATTCAGGGGCCATAGAATGTGTGATTGTCCTCCCATCTCAGCTATGTACAGGGTATGGAAACGGCTCCAATCAGGACATGTTCCGGGCGAGCAAAGCCTTGCAGAGAGTTCACGGATGTGCGCTTAGCTGAGCGCATCTCAGGGTCTGCTCTCCCCTCTCAGCAGGACATCTACCACAAATGCTGCAAAAGCAGAGCTGCTAAAATCATCAAGGACTCAAATCACCCTGGTAACCGTCTCTTCATTGTACTGCCATCTGGCAAGCGCTTCCGGAGCATGATGGCAAAAACTGAGAGACTAGGAGGAGCTTCTTCCTCAGGCCAGAGCAGTTGCTGGCCGACGAGTTAAACTCACACTCAGCTGCTTTGAATGCAATGGCGATCAGCGCATCAGAAAGAAGCAGGCAGAGCACATGACTCCATTTAATAATCACCTTGTCGGAAGATATTCATTATTCTCCACCATCTGTATTGCTGCTATGTATATACCCTGTACAACCTGTTTGCACATTCTTCTTGCACATCCCTGCTTATCTTATTATTTACTAAGTGCCTACAGTATGACTATCGTCCAGTTGCCCTCACATCAATAGTCATGAACTTTTTTGAGAGACATTATAATTTTTTTATTCTTATTTTTTACTTTATTTTTTTCATACCTATATTTATGCATATTCTCTTGTGTTTGTGTTACATATAATTGCACGGTCCATGGAGCGGACCTGACTTACATATCACTGCTGGTTATATTCTATATAATTGTTTATGTGACGAATAAAAATCTTGAATGTCAAGTATACTGTAAATGTATAATGTAAGTAATTATAAAAATACATATAAAAATATGTTGTTGTTTTCAGTTTTTCACCTAATTAACACAAGGAAAAATTTATATATATATATATTATATACAGTATATATAATTTTTAAATGCCTCAATATAACTAAACATAATAATAGATAGAAAAGTTTACCTAGACACACTAATTTTTAGAAGCTTTAAAAGAAGTCTGCTATGCTCAACACTTTTTTATTTTATCAAAACTACAGTAATATTGTGAAATATTATAATAACAACAACTGTTTTTATATATATTATAAAATGTAATTGATTTCATTTCATACTAGTATGAATGTTAAAAATGTTGTACAATATCTTTGTGGAAAATGTGACAGTTATCCCAGGATTCTTTGACAAACAGACTTTTGTAAAATTTTAAATGTCTTTACCATCACTTTTGATCAATTGCATGCATCCTAGAAACTTCTTTTCCACAAACTTTTGAACAGTAGTCCATTTTACAATAAATAATGAAACAGTGAAAAGGCCAGGGGAACACATGACACATTTTGTAACGAGTTACTGAATCACAAATTTTCAGACAGATTAATTGAAACATACAGTCTGAACTAACACCAAAGACTTCTGATTGTTATTAAAGGCTGTTCACACTGCTATTGAAGTTTAAAACAGTGATACTATTAAAATAGAGAAGGATTGGCACAGCAAATCCAATGACACACTCTTTAAGAAAGTGTTGCCAAATACTTTATGGTCAAATAAAAAGTGCATTAATATCATTGCAACATACAGTACCACCCAGCTCTACCCTATGGTACTCATGTGGGTACATAAACCTTTCAAGTCCTCTGTCTACTATTCATATATACATGCTAAAACTGATATTTCCAGAATTTGTCAGGAAATTAAATATCAGCAGTACCATAACTTGATTATCAAATCAAGATTCAAATTAAAGGTAGCCCCTTTAAAACTGCAACACACTGACATGAACCGTACACAGCTGTCACAACGGTAGCGACAGCTCTCGTAATGAATATTTCTAAACATGTCACATTCCTGCAGCCTCTAATTACCACTGGGTTATGAGAGACGCTCGTACGTATATCTCTGTCATACATGCCTAAAATAACTTGACTAAGAGGTGGATGTGGAGAGTACCGCTGAGTGTATCCTTTTCCTTGACTGCAGGGTGTTATCAGGAGGAGGTAATACGTCAGGCGTCGAGTCTGCTGCTGCTATTCTGTTTATATACGACTGCTGTTTGTGAATCTGGGATTTGTTACAAACAGAGGAAAGACACTCCTACCTCAATATGTCCCTGTCTATCACATTTCAGCATTCAACATGTATGAATATATATGTCATTGTATTTGTTTACAACTACACACATAAAATATTTAAAAAATGCAATTTATTCCTGTGATGGCAAAGCTGAATTCTCAGCATAATTACTTCCAGTCTTCAGTGTCACAGGATCCTTCAGAAATCATTATAATATGCTGATTTGCTGTTCAAGAAACATGTCTTATCATTATCAATGTTGTTTTGTATCATCACATATATCACATCATTCCATATCATGTATTTTTTTTGTGGAAATAAGTTAACACTGTTATAAATACAGTATACAGCCTATAAATCAACTTAATACAGTATATTAAGATTATTATATAAATAGTCATCGTTCCTGCATATTTCCAACGCCCCAAGACATTTGGGACAGACTCCAGCATCCCCACAACCCTACAGTACACAGGACAAGCAGTTTGGAAAATGAATGGATGGATAATCATGTTTTCCTGGCCGTATGTTATACGAGTGCTCCTCTGGATCCCATGAGCCTTCCCCAGGGTCACCTGCCAGATTCCCCCGTTTTTCTAAGTCAGTGCTCTTCACACAGGCACTGTAGTGGACAGCTGTTGAGGGCTCAGGAGAGGGCAGCCAGGGGTTCTGAAGCCAAGACTGTGAACAATATTTTGTGTGACAGCGATATAAAGGTGAGTCAGAGCTGTCAACTGAGTCAACTCAGCAGGAAACATTGAGACCCATCTGCTGGAACTTCAAACCCACATACAGACACACACACACACGCAACTGTGAACAGACCCTCTCATTCACACAATCACATACACACAGGCAGAACATGCAAGATGGGCTCCTCTGGCCTAGGAAAAAAATAGAAACCCTAAGGGAAATCAGATTTTAAACTAGAAATGACAATAAAATAGATTAAATAGTTCACATAGTTCTGCATTTGACTGTATTTTTTATTAAATAAATGCAGCCTTTTTGAGCATAAGTGACTTATTTAAAAAAAAACATAAAAAAGAAAAAATTGAACATAAATAAGCAATGTTTGACACATCCAAACTCACACCTGTGCAGCACAACATACACACACAGCAGGGCAGAAAAAGGGCAAGGGAGAAAGAGGATGCAACAATGAAGAAAGGGAATTTAATTCCCCACTATCCAGCGTAACTCAAGTTTATGGCCATTTCCTTGGTCTTTGATAAAAGCTTAAAGTATCCTAGCCATCACTTCCCTCGGACTGCTCCATAAGAGATGGATTTGTCTGCCCTTAATTCAGCCAAAGGCCGAATACACATGATGAACGAGAGAGCTGTGCAATCTCTCTCTCTCTTTCTCTCTAACAAGGACAAATGGTACCTGTACCCTTCCTGTCTCCAGCTTCCATCTATGGGAAAAGTGTGCGTGCATGCCACTGAGCATGCGTTTAAAGGAATACTTCACCTCCAAAAAATGAATTATGTGATTATTTACTCACACTCATGTGGTTCCAAACCTGTATCACTGAGAATTTTGAAGAATGCACAATCCATATCCAATTACAATCAATTGCGAAAGGATGCAAATGCACCATAAAGGTATAATAACAGTTGTCCACATGAGTCTCCTGAAGTCACACTGTAGCCCTGGGTGAGCAACAGACTCAAATTTAGGTCATCATCTTCAAAAATCTTGACATCAGACCAAGCTTTCCTTAGAGCATTCATGAGTGAATTAATCATTCTTTTGAGTCATATAATTTCAATAAATCGGTTAGATTAATGAATTTAATGCAGATGTTCACAGGTCAACAAAGATACTGTTTGACTTTACAAGTTTTAAAATAAAGTATATGGACCACTTTTATGAGACATTTATTGTGTTTTCTATTCTTAAAGTTCACCCCAAAAAATGAAAACATATTCACCTTTAAGTCATAAAAGATGTAGATGTGGAAATTTAGCATTACATTACTAACTCACCCATGGATCTTCTATGGATCTGGGTGCCGTCAAAATGAGAGTCCAAACTGCTTATAAAAATATCACAATAATCCACAAACAATCCACATGAATCTAGTCCATCAATTAATGCCTTGTGAAATGATCATTTGTGTTTTTGTAAAAACTGTCCGTACTGAAACTAGACATGCAAACGCTCCTCATCCAATGACAGAGACGCACATTTTGAAAGATAAGACAGTTAACTTAGCCAATAGGATGTATTTTGAATGACCGGTAGTCCTCAAATAACATTTTAGTCCCATCTCGTCTTATTAACGAAGACACGGCATACATTTCGTCATAGTTTTTAATCATCAGATATTAGTTTTAGCTCGTCAACGTCTTGTCTTAGTCACAGAAAAAAGGTTTGTTGAAGAATATTTTTCGTCGTCGTCTTCACCGACGATATTAATACTGGAACCACATTAGGCTGAGTAAATACTGACAGAATTTTCACTTTTCGGGTGAACTCTTTCTTTAAGTGCACATGGGTGTGTGTTCAATGTAGTGTGTGGCCATCTGATTGCTTGCTCTGTAGTAGCAATTCCTCTGTGTAAACATGCAATAAATACTCATTAGTAAAAACAAGAGGATGTCACAAACGCACACAAACACAAAGAACAAGAGTGCAACACCTCGCAGCAACAATAACAAGAGTGACTAATTTAATTAACACCATAAAACAAGTCCAAAAAAAGCTGGAGCCCGTCCTCTTCTCGTTCACCCTTAATGACAGAATTAATCAGCAGTGTCTTTACACATCTAATCTTAGAGGACACAATCTCTATTATTCTCTCTCTCTCTCCCCACTTTGGCACTTTTTGTAAATCAGTCCACACTTCTGTCATTGTGTAATGTCTGAAAGACCCAACAAACCACCAGCCTGCATGTAAAACCTGGTGTCATATTAATTACCTCCTCTGATTACATCAGTAATAAGTCTTAGGCTGCTACAGAGACGGCTAATGATCAGCGGCAATTACTCGATTCAAATGAGCTCCGCCTTAATGGAGTCAGATTGTCGCACCTCTTCTGTTGTTCAGTCATTGTCAGCAAAGACAGACTGGCATTACACGAGGCTTCGAGAAATTAACATGACTGTAGGTTTACATAATCTCAGTACACAATCTAATCATAATTACATTTTGTAAAGAAATTCATAAAAACACTGAAACAAAGAAGCGTCTCAATTAAGTAAACTGTAATTAGATGCAAATGGAAGTTGAAGCATTAACATTACTAACAGAAAATAAAAACTAAAGCTGTTTTTGAACAGTTTTACTCAACCATGTGCTAAAGCACTGTGGAAAATCTTTAGGAAACAAATCACCCAAGTACAAGGCCCCCAGTGTTATGTTTTCCTGTTTGAAAAGAGAAGGTTGAACTCACAGGTCGGTGTTTCTTCTGCAGGTATTTCTTCTTCTTGCTGTGTGTATGGGCCAGGCGAGGGTTGTTCTCCTGGTCAGAGTGATGGTGCTGGTGGTTGAGTCGGTCCTTGTGCAGGTCCAAGCTCAGTCCATTCGACACTCGGCCGGGCTTCTTCTTGCGCAGCGGTCCTGCCTGGTTCTGTCTCCGCTCGTGAGGCTTCAGGGTCATGTCCTTCTGCCAAAAACAAAAACAGATATGAGCATAAAACACTACTTTTGAGTTAAACATTTTGACACGTGCTATCAAACTGGATTTTTTTTCTTTTCATAATAAATCTTATGGTGTGAAATTCATTAGTATGTGTTACTCAACAGAAAAAAACATTTATAATATTATACCAAAATGTAAGACATTTTAAGCCTCTAAAATGGCTTTTCTGATTACTGACTTAACTAAGGCTCAGTGAGTGAAGACATTTTTTTAAATAATGTTTTATAATACTGTACACTTCTCAAGATTCATTTAAATTTCAATAAATACAATCAAGCCTTCCCAGAAAGCATTTCCCACTAAACACTACCATTCGAAAGTTTGGGCTTAGTAAAATAAAAAATAATAAGAAAAAAAGCAATTCATACTTTTATTCAGCAAGTGCACATTCAATTGATCAAAAGTGACAGTAAAAATAGTTATAATAATTGTAATAAATATTTAAATTTCAAATAAACGCAGTTCTTTTGGACTTTGTTCATCACGGAATAAAAAAAAAGAATGCATCATGGTTTCAACCGAAATACTAAGCAGCACAACTGTTTTCAACATTGATAATAATAATCAATGTTTCTTGAGCACCAAGTCATCATATTAGAGTGATTTCTGAAGGATCAAGTGACACTGAAGACTGGAGTAATGATTCTGAAAATTCAGCTTTGTCATCACAGGAATACATTACATTTTAATAAACAGCATGAGGACCATTCCTGAATGTATTGTTTGTACTAAAACACATTGCACAACCTAAGCAGTGCACACTTCAGTAGGCGTATACTTGTCTACCTCCAGCAAACATTGTTCTGCCAAGCTGCTAAATAAAATCATCTTTACCCCACAGAAAAACAAGCATTTTGATAAAAGGAGTCTGAAATACAGCAGAGGAAGCAGAGGAGCAGTGCTCCAGAACTTTCTCATCCACAGAGGACTCTAGACAGCAAGATCAATATTCAATATGACAAAGCTCATCTCTGCAGGGGAGCTGTGTATCTTCACATATCTCTGCTTACAGAAGCAATCAATTACATTATTATACTCCAGCTACAGAGCGATAGATACTTCCCGTGCCAAAACAGTACATTAAAGGAAGGGAAAGTGAGACATTCGATGCAGTTCAGAGTAGGAACGCCTAGAAGCAACAGAGCAGTGACTTAGCAACCTTTAGAGATTCAGGATATTTAATGCATGATGAAAATCAAAGAATATATTTTACATTCAAATGTATCACGGTTTCCACACAAATAAGCACAGCTGTCTTCAATATGGATAATAATAACAGATGTTTCTTGAGCACCAAATCAGCATATTAGAATGATTTCTAAAGGATCATGTGATACTGAAGACATCACAGGAATAAATTACATTTAGAAAACAGCTATTTTAAATTGTAATAATATTTCACAATAATGTCTTCACTGTTTTAATCAAATAAATACAGCCTTGGTAAGGAAAAGAGACTTCTTTCAAACACATTAAAATGTCTTACTGATTCAAAATAGAGAGTGACTTATGAATTTAATAGATTGATTCATGAACTAAAGCAATGATATGATAGGAAAATAAAGAATGGCACTTTACACACAAAAGTATTCGGTTTCCAGGTAAGCACACAAATAAACATGATGTTTCAGATGTAATAACATGCACACAATTAAGATAAAATGACACCAAATAGCAGCATGAAATGGAGAAGTGATTTCTGATACATGGAATGATGATACATATTAGAAGCGAACAGATTATAAAAAAAGATTAATTATTTTTAAGCCTGTTATAACAATTTTTGTTAGTATGGTCGTTCATGTAATTGTCAGAACTACACGCATTAACAGGGCAAAATATCAGCCTTGACTTTCTTTCATCCAAAAATTTCATTCTCTTATTCTGTCTTAACTAACAAGACCATTTACAAAAAAGGATGGGCAGCAATGGCAGTGAATCAAGGCCAGTTAATGTAAATGCAGTTTTTAATGTAAAGGTAAAGATCATACGCCTCTCCACAGGGCCAAGGTTTTTATATCTAACATCAGGGATGTAGAAGACTGTCCTTTTTATCTTGTTTTCAAGAGCTCAGCCATTTTTCTAAAATGACAGTTCCTTTTACACTATTCATTTTAAGCTCTATGCATGTGTGTGAGTAAAATAATATTGGTGTGCGATAAAAATGAATAATTGCTCACATAAATGTTTCCTCTCTGATTCAGACAATAGCTTTAAAAGCCTTCCGTTTCATCAAAAGATATGTAGGCTATATAAAATTAAACATGAGCAAATGCTTATATACACATCTGAGTGTTTATATTGCATCAATTCAAGCCTCCAGGTGATTCAATTCACCGTTTCTCAAACTTAAAGAAAAGTGTTTTGCTGTATCTGATGCAAACCTTACATAGAAAAAACCTTCTACTGTGCAAGTGTGTGTGTGTTTGAGAGGAGATACACCATCAGTCCTCATCCGCCTGCGGGACTGATCCATCATGTTAAACTTATGTACCAAATCAGATTACATGCTTCAGAGACATTACATGTTTAATAGCCTTGTTCATGTACTTGAAGTCAGAAACATCAAAAGAACTCTCGGCTGAGCAGACGGAGCATGTCAGGACTGCAAGATACGACAGGCTGATAACCAGCCATCAACTCTTCAGCTCTGATAGAGCACTCTGGGTATTTGTGCTGAGGGACAAACTCTATTCATGCCGTATCTCTCTATTCAGCGATCAGAATCATTCAGACTCAAAAAAAAAATCAAGCCGTAGTTGATTCATTTCAGCTGCTTGAGAGGAGAAGCTCCTCATAAATATAATTCAGACAGGGACGAGGATATGTTCAGACATACTACTTACCATATTTGAAAGGATGCAATATGTAGGCATGGAATACTCAGATGAACAGACAAAATGGTGTATCCCACAATGCATTTGATGACTTTTAATGTGATAAATGACTCATTGTAATCAAACTGACAAAAGTTAATATATCACAATTGCAGTTAAATACAACAAAATTCTAAATTTAAATAAATAATAATTTGAAAATATAGGCCTACACCAAGAATTACAAATAATTTCAACTGAACATTTTTTTCTAAGATAGCAACATATATGCCACTTTAAACAGGAAACTCAAACTCTTGTCCTGTCAATCAAACATGCACTTGTGTCATGTGACAACTATGTATCAATTTGAACTATTGAAAAATGTATACTGTATATTAAGATATTTAAAAATAGTAAGCAGTTGACAGTATATTTTGAACAGTAATATCTATCTATTAAAAGGAATAGTTCATTCAATAATTAAAAATTGCTCAATATGTACTCACCTTTAGGCCATCCGAGATGAGTTTCTTTCTTCATTGGAACAGATTTAAAGAAATGTCACATTGCATCACTTACTGAATGCATCCTCTGCAGTGAATGGGTGCCGTAGAATGAAAGTCCAAACAGCTGATAAAAGTATCAGAATAATTCAAAAGTAAGACACACGACTCCAGAACATCAATTAATGTCTTGTGAAGTAAAAAGCTGGGTGTCAGCTGCTTGGACTCTCATTCTGACGGCAACCATTCACTGTAGAGGATCCATTGGTGTGCAAGTGATGTCATGCTAAATTTCTCCAAATCTCTTCCCAGAAGAAATAAACTAATCTACATTTTGGATGACCTGAAATCGAGTAAATCATCAGCAAATCTTTTTTTTTGGGTGTACTAAGTATCTAATATAATTATTTACATGATCTTTTTACTTCAATATGCATCCAAGTCAATCAAAAAGGAATCAAAAGAAGGCATTGAGTAGGAGGTAACTTTAGAGCAGTTCCTCAAATCTTTCCCTGGAGGGGCAATCTGCTGCAAAACCCTGATCAAACTCACCTACCTGTGATTTTCTAATACTGAAATTATAGCATGCAGTGTTTGATTAGGGTTAGAGCTAAACTCTGCAGAAGTCCAGATTTAGATGCCTGCTTTAAAGGCTGGTGGAATCTGGGGTGGACTGGAAACTGAAATGACAGAAAGGCACATGAGATTATAGAGGATATGGAAAGTGAGTTTGTCAAGTATACTGAGCCAGAACTTGAATGGCTTTTCCACAGGAATCACATCCATGATCACTAGCACTCGAGTATGTGCTGAACCACAGCCAAGGTGGGTCTGGAACACATAATTCAACAGATGGGCCTAATTCGATGAGCTTTTCTTCTGCAGGAACAACAATGATCTTTCGACAACATGGCAAACTTCATTAATCCACCTGTAAGCACATCTGGCCCTGATGTGCATCTTTCAGTGGGAATCAAGTATAAAACATGTGATGCTGGCAGAGGAAGCATTACAAGTTCACTCTGGGAAAACATCTGACGATAAATTGGGTTTGCTCCTCTATACTTGTCTAGTCTATCCTAGGAAAAAACATCAAAACCTACTTTTTTGTAAGAAGCTCTGTTCTCTATTCTAGAAGTAAGAAAAGAGTTGTTGTTTTTCTTTCTGCACATTTTTGTTTAAAACTCTCATATCTGTCTTTCTATGCCTGTAGCATTCTTATCGTATCGCACATACTGATAGGACAAAATGTTTATCAATCTAACATTCAGGATGAGTGCAAAAGACTTCAAATAAAGAAAAAACCTGCTTTCAAATTCCGCTATGTTAAGACAAAGAGTGGCTTCCATTTCTAAGAAAACTTGTTTTCATATTTTTATTTTTTTTTGCCATTTCCCAAGAGATTTAGTGAGGTAAACATTGGATACAAGAACAGCCCTACATCTACCCACAAATACACATAACACACAAGCTCCCTAGAGTTCACTTTGCTGTATTGCTTTCTAGAAGTTCTTCTTTTGCTGTGGGGACTTAAAAACACCTCCGTACTCTCTCTCACACACCATCACTCAAACGCAGCAGCTTTCAAGTGCAAAGTAGGTTTTTACAGTCTACACAGGTTTTATCCTTCATCTCCTTCACCACGAAAATGTATGATGTCTGAACAGAAAGAAAGACACATTCAGACAACAGACAGAGAGAATGCATAGACATGCCCCCTCATATTTATCAGCAAAAGTACATTCTGAATCCAACTTGTTTTAATGCAAAAGTTAAATAAAATTAACTAAAAAAAATCAAATTAAAATGTACTAACGTTGTAAACACTCTACAAAATATTATATTTTTTGAGCCTGTTAATCTGGACAGATTACGCAATTATGAGGTAAAAATATCCAAACCCATAAGATCTTTGTTCATCTTCAGAACACAAATTAAGATATTTTTGATGAAATCCGAGAGCTTTCTGACCCTGCATAGATAGCGATGCAACTGAAATGTTCAAGGTCCAGAAAGGTAGTAAATACATAATTAAAATAGTCCATGTGACATCAGTGGTTCAACCGTCATTTTATGAAACTACAAGAAAACTATTTGTGTGCAAAGAAAATAAAATAATGACTTTATGCATCATGATATTCTCGTGAACGTGAAAAGAAGAAACTGTTGAATAAAGCCATTATTTTTCTCTGCACACAAAAGTACTTCATAATAGTAGCTTTATAAAGTTAATGTTGAACCACTGATGTCACATGGACTATTTTAACGATATTCTTACTCCATTTCTGGGCCTTGAATGTGGTAAATGCGTTGATGTCTATGCAGGGACAGAAAGCTCTCCAATTCCATTAAAATGTTCTTAATTTGTGTTCCAAAGATGAACTGACAAAAAATAAATACTTAATATATAAAAAAATATATATATAAAAACGTGTATAAAGTATGGATCAATTTATGCATTGGGAACAAACAATAGTATAATGGATGTATAATTAACATTAAAATTAGGGTAAACAGTGAAAAAATATGTAAGCAATGTAATTTAATGTAAAGAATAAAACATATTTTGATCTTGTCTTATCTTGCCTAGGACCAAAAAAAAAAACGGCTGTAGAAAGACAACATAAACAGTATGTGACATACTATTTATTCTATAACGTGCTGTTTCTCAACCCGTGATTATAATCTAAGGTACTATTTTCTCTGCGGTGTGGTGCTAAAACATCTTCTTGATTCATTAGTGACACATACGAGGGATGCTCACTATCCTACAGATGCAGGGGATGCTGACGAGGCAAACAGGAAAACTCCCACTCCCTTTACCCAGCAGTAAATGAGAGAGACAGAAAGAGAACAGCATGGGAGACCTGCACTTCGATCCTATTCCATGATTACACCCCTGTTCTACAGCAGAGCCACTCCAGGGATCAGTTCTCCTGCCAAGCGTAACTACACAGGCTTTTGTGAGATGGCCTCGCTGTTTTATTAGTCTTATCTGTGGCCCTCAGGGAAGATATTACTTCTTTAGCCAAAAAAGAAGTAAGAAATAACAAAAAACTGCACTAACAGGAAATCACAAGACATAAAGTGTTGCTTTGAGACGGTGCAAGAAGCAATAGGCTTTTGTGACCAAGTAAGCTCCGATTTAGAAAACATAACACAGCAATTTAGTTCCATTCCAAAGATGGATGGAGGGGGTGAAGTAGATGGAATGAGAGGGAGAGGGACCTGCACATGAATGAGTAAACCCCATACGTCCATCTGTCTCCTCACTGAGTCAGGCTCTACACAGCAAACACATGCTTTAGCAAGTTTCTGTCTTTAGTTTTTTTCAGAAAAATAAATAAATATTGTGGTGTGAAATGGTGTATGATAGGAATAAAGGCCGTTTACAACAAGTACGATAACTGTAAAGATAATGATAACTGTATTAGCATCCACATCAAAGGATGATAGTGTTCTGTTCATTATAAGCATGCACTGCAGTTATGTCATATGCCTTCTTAAATGCTCAATCTCTTTAAGCAGGATGACTTCTGATTGGCTGTTAATGTTTTATCATTCATCAGTTGAAAGTGTTTCCAGTCATATCGTTCTTCTTTGTCGTTACCGTTACAGAATAATTTTTTACACTGTAACTTTCTCAATACAGTTATTTCACTTTTTAACCCATTGGCAAACTTTTTTAAACCCATTCTGTTAGATGCATGCTTAAAATAAGGGGGAAAAGGGTATAAAAAAAATCTTAATTATGAAAACAAGTTTTATAGTCTAATGTTATTTTTAATTTAAGTTTCAAAGATGTTCAACTTTTTATTTATTTATGCAGTGACACAAATATTCATAACATTATTCCATTACTCCATAAAAAAGTTTTTCACAAATTAAGCAATACATCTAATTCCAACATTGATAATAAAAATAAATAATTTTTATTTAGCAAAAGAAATCAGCATATTAGACTGGAGTAATGGCTGCTGAAAATTCAGCTCTGCCATCATAGGAATACATTTAATTTGTTAATATATTAACTAAGTAAACATTTTTTTTAAATAGTAATAATATTTCACAATATTACTGTTTTTACTGTATTTTCGATTAAATAAATGCAGCCTTGGTGAGCATAAGAGACTAAACATTAAAAAAATATTGTAAACTCCCAACTTCTTAACCTTAGTGTGTATATATGCTGTTAAAACACACACACACACACACACACACACACACACACACACACACACACACACACACACACACACACACACACACACACACACACACACACACACACACACACACACACACACACACACACACACACACACACACACACACACACACAGGGCAGCCTACAACCCTCCATCCATCCCACACACAACACACACACACACACACACACACACACACACTAGGGTTGTGACGGTGAGGAAATTTTCCCACCGGTTAATCGACCTGATGTCACACCGGTTATACCGGTATCATCGTGGTGGGGGGGTCGTTTGAGTTTTCCTCGCTTTCCATAGGTTTTAAATAGCCTGTAAGCGCCGTGCACGTTTTACCTTGACTTTAATATCAGCTGCAATTCTGCGTCAGGCAGTGTTTAAATAAAATAAAAATCAGCAAATACTGTGGAACCAAATAAATGAGAAACGAATGTTTTTTTGTTTTTAACATCACTTAGAGCAGGGATGCCTAATAGATCGATCGCGAAAGCAATGCTGGAAGATCGCGCTTTAGGTCAGTGTTTCTCAACCGGGGGGCGAGAGATAAAACTACAATATAATATATTCACTAGTATTATGACTCGCATGTTAAGTCATGTAAAAAAATAATACACTAATGTATACAGAGAAATACGGTTCTCATGGTGCTGTGTGAATACAGACTGAACGGCGGCTCAAAACCGCTGTATGAGCACATGATACGCAAACTACAGCTCTCGGCTGGATAAAAGAAGCCAGTGTCACACTAGTAGACAAGTTTTGATGGTTGACTATTGCAATCAAGTTACAGCTGATTACAGTGACAGGATCGTGCATTAGGCATGCGTTATGTCCGTTATAAATGATGTGCAAACGAACGGTGTATGTGCGCTCTCGATCACTATATCATCATATTTCTGCTTGAATACAGCTCAGTATATTCACATAGTTGAATACAGCGAGTGTTTTATAACGGATGCTCGTGTGTGTTAGAGAAGTTTATGAGGATCAGTGGTGATTATGTGTATACGGGCATCAGACAGCTTGTTCTTACAGAGGAACCATTTACTGATGGCGTCGTGAATAGTGAATAAGATTAAACATGTCAGACGCAGAAGTCAACAGGCTCAAAATGGGCGCTTTTACATTTCGTTTTGAAACTCTTCCGCCATCGTCTTGTCTGTGTCACCTCACTCTTCTTGTCAGTCATCTCTCTTTACGTGATGAATGAAATCTGATCTGTGATGTAGAGGTCTGCGCGGGACTGTTTGAGGTTTTATCCCGCAACCACCCGCTCCCGCGATATATATTCACTGTTTGTTCACATTTCTGATGAAAGGCCAACAAATAAAAGTGTAGTCTGCACAAAATTGTATTTATTTTATTCATCTTGTCAAGAGTCTTGAATTTATTGACAGAAAAATGTCAACATTTTGCTGCCATCACGGAATAAAGTGTCAACAAAAAGTTATACAAAAATTGTAATTTTGCTATTTTATTAGTCTTGTCAAAATACACAGTGAAAAGTGCAGCAGAGAAAAATAAATTAATTCGACACAGGCTGTCATTTAAAATGATAGGATAAGCATAATACGAAAAAAAGGAAAGACGAGTTGATCGTCCTTCAAAGACATCTACACTTTGCTCTATCCTTATTCTGCTCTGTCACTCATCACATCCTGCCAGTTCTGTTTGAGAGCAGTATATTATATCTGCTATTCTGCTCTGAGCATCGTTGAACATGCTGTGCTCAGACCCCGCAAATAAAACATGCGTGCAGCGCGCGCATAACGGTCCGAGTGCAGGCTGTACCGGAGCTCGATAAGAATAAAGCGCAGATATGCTGTTCTGAAAGGACATCTGGGAACGGGATATTGTTAGACCGCCCGCTCCTGTTCAAATTGCACCAGAGTTACCGACCGTTACTGCGTTGTATTCAGGAAATGAATCCTGCGGCGTAAGAAATCTGGTCGGAACGGCAATGAATTTATTTTATTACTATAAAAAAAATCTAAACGACGGTGGGGGACGGTGCCGCGGTGGGCAAGTGACGTAACGGTGTTGCGGCTTAACACCGGTATAACCGTCATCACCGTCTATCGCGGCAAGCCTAACACACACACACACACACACACACACCCAACACACACACACACACCACACACACACACACACACACACACACACACACACAACACACCCACACACACACACACACACCACACACACACACACACCACACACACACACACACACACACACACACACACACACACACACACACACACACACACACACACACACACACACACACACACACTAAGCCACTCAAGGCCATGTATTACACTGATTTTACCATGTTTTTTTACTATATTTTTGATTAAATAAATGCAGCCTTGGTGAGCATAAGAGACTAAACATTAAAAAAATATTGTAGACTCCCAACTCCTTAACCTTAGTTGTGTATATATCTGTTAAAACACACACACAACACATTAAGCCACTCGAGGCCATGCATTACAC
>CM049796.1:14236400-14247528 GCA_027422405.1 Ptychobarbus kaznakovi
AGGGCGAGCGCCCGACATCGACTCCCGTCGAGGGAGACATGTTGCTAATTGAGTTCTCACTGGTCATTTGATCCCCCTAAGTGAGCAAGAAGAAAAAGGGTCTTGAGTCTCATCTGCCGGCGTAGAGCACAGCGTAATCCAGCGAGGTTCAGAGGTGACTCAGGGCTTACGGAGTCGCACTGGAAGCCCTTTCAGCCGGCACCACCCGAAGCCCGATGACCTTTCTTTCAGCTAACGCCCAATGCCATGCAGAGTCATTGCTTTAAAAGCACTCCCTTGCTGAGAAAAGGAAAAATGCATGGCACAGGTTCTCATAAAAAATGTTACAACTAATAAAGCATTCAAACATTTATGGAGAGAATCGTGCCACATCAATAACTTTTTTTTAGTGCATCGATTTTTATTTTGCCTGAATGGATTTTCTCTTGATGAGAAAAACACAAATCTACACTTCCATAAATCTGGACATGATGTGAAACAAAAACGAGGTCCAAACAGCAATAGGTTACTGTTGTAAACTAAAACATTCTGACAAGTTCTGAGCACAGAACTCTGTGAGGAAAGAGGATGACATTTTTGTAGGCCAAAACCCTGAAACAAGTTAGCATTTGGCACTTTCGGTTCAGTCATCCTGAAGTCAGTGTGATTAACATAAGCTTTTAACATTTTATATCAGTAATATGCCTGATTGAAGTAATCATCATGCATTTCACATAGGGCGATGCTAACTTCTGGGTTGGCCAACAAAACTATACTGAAGCGTTCTACAGTCTGTGGCCCAGCAAACCCTACCCAAAGTGGGTACTCTCTGAGTTAATACAGAGCGCTGTGATCTCATTTGTCCTTCACTCCCACTTTTGTCTAGGTCAGAAAGGAGGGGTCTTCACGGGTCAGCAGATACATCCCGGTGAAAAGCTTGAGCCAGGGGGACGCTCTTTTTCTCTATCTCTATATGACCATGTTGTACTCAACACCTTGGACCTCTACATTCAGCCTGGCTGTGCCTGACACTGGCAGGATCACAAGAGGGCAATGGAAAAGTGCCATGGGACACGGAGGCTTGCTTAGTGGCTTCCTATTTGGACCTGAAGCAGCTGAATAGATATCATAGTCACTGTTGTAATTGAAACAGGCCTTTTACCAGTTTGAGGTTAGTCAGATTAGCTGAGTCTAATTTCGGAGGCTGTGTCTTCCAAAAGGTCGCGTTTACATACATCATTGAGGTGGTCTCATTCAAGAAAAGTACAAGTAATACAATTTAGTTTTATTCTTTGTGAGGTGTAAAATCTCTTCCTTACTTTTCAATCTAACGGTTTCTTTTCTTAAATGAGACCACCTAAATGATGTATGTGCCCAACAAATGCAATCTCAGGAGGACACAGCCTCCGAAATGAGACACAGCAATTTTATCTCAGCAAGAGGCTCAAACTTCTTTTTTTTTATTTTGCAATTATGGGTTACATATTGTATGAATACTACCACAGTGAAGGGATTTTGATATCAGACTTTGGCATTTTGTCAAGTTAGAGAGACGTTGTTGTTGTTTTTTAAATTTTATCCATTAAAAAAAAAGAAACAACACAAAACAAGGTCTCTTATGAAAGTCTGAGAAATAATACGTTTACACAAAAGTATGCTATTTTATTTCTTTAGGAGAAACATCTGAGATATTAAGGAGATATAATTTGCAATTTTTTTCCTTTATCGTTAAAGTGATGAAAAGCAATTTACTTGCAAATTTGCAACACACACATAGTAATAAATATATTATCGATGTCAAACGATTAAACGAGGTTAATCGCGATTAATAGCAAACAAAATAAAAGTTTTTGTTTGCATAATATATGTGTATTTTGTGTATATTTATTATGTATATATAAATACACACACATACAGTATATATTTAGAAAAAAATTACATGTATTTACATGTCTATTTTTATATTAATATAATTTATATTATAAATAAACATATTCAATATATAAGTATAACATATTTTTTCTGAAATATATACATGCATGTGTGTGTATTTATATATGTACATACTAACACATTACACATACATAATGTAAACAAAACCTTTTTTTGGATGCGATTAATCATTTGACATCATTTGATAATTTGATATATACTGTATATATGTGTGTGCGTGTTGCAAATTTGCAAGTAAATTGCTATATACAGTATCTCACAGAAGTGAGTACACCCCTCATATTTTTGTAAATGTATTATATCTTTTCATGTGACAACACTGAAGAACAGACACTTTGCTACAATGTAAAGTAGTGAGTGTACATCTTGTACAACAGTGTAAACTTGCTGTCCCCTCAAAATAACTCAACACACAGCCATTAATTTCTAAACCGCTGGCCACAAAAGTCACTAAACTCACTACTTTACACCCCTAAGTGAAAATGTCCAAATTGGGCCCAAAGTGTCAATATTTTGTGTCGCTACCATTATTTTCCAGCACTGCCTTAAACCTCTTGAGCATGGAGCAGAGCTTCACAGGTTGCCACTGGAGTCCTCTTCCACTCCTCCATGACGACATGACTTCCAGTGACCAGTATGAGAGAGTGAGAGCAATAACGATAACACCAAATTTAACACACCTGCTCCCCATTCACACCTGAGACCTTGTAACACTAACGAGTCACATGACAACGGGGAGAGAAAATGGCTAATTGGGCCCAATTTGAATTTACACTGTTAAGCGGTACACTTACTACTTTACATTGTAGCAAAGTGTCATTTCTTTTGTGTTGTCACATGAAAAGGTATAATAGAGGTGTACTCACTTGTGTGAGATACCTTTTGTATATATATATATATATATATATATATATATACATATATATGTATGTATGTATGTATGTATGTATATATATATATATATATATATATTAAGGATTTTCATAGTCGAATCAGAATTTTCGAATCTTGCCGATAGTCGAATCATATGTTTAGGGGCCGAGGGCAAAATACATTACCAAGAGTCACGTAGTCAGACATTCGACAGTCATACGGTAATTACTGATGTTAACACACAGGGAAAATGTGTAATGGATGCCTCGCAGGGCCTACAATTATGTTTTATTTTTTTATTAAAAGATAGTTAACATTAAACGTCAGCGAAACACTAACATTTATTACAATAGTGCTCTAATTATAATGTTATGTACATGACAGTAGTTATTAATGCTCTGTATTTCTGTCTCTGCGAAACTGCCAAACTCAATCCTCTCCTCAGTGAAGACAAAAGGAAACTCACTTGGAATTTACAAAAAAAGGACCTAAAGGACCCTCAGACTCTGAGAAACGAGATTCTCTGGTTTGATGAACCTCATCATGTTTGAAGGAAACCAGCTCTGATCAACACCTGCAGAGTGCCATCCCAAAATTAAAGTGTACTGGTAGCAGCCTTATGCTGTGGGGCTGGTTTTCAGCACCAGGGACTGAGGGACTCATCAGAATAGAGAAAAGCTCAATGCACCAAAATATTGAGATAGCCTTAATGAAAACCCAGTCCAGAACATTCAGAACCTCAGACTGGGTAGAAGATTTACCTTCCAACAGGACAATCAACCCACAGCAAGAGTCAATTATAGACAACTCTGTGAATGTCCTTGAGTGGCCCAGTCACAGCCTGGGCTTGAATGCAATCAAATATTTCTGGAGAAACCTGAAAATGTACATCTGCCCCCATCCAACATGACAGAGCTTGAGACATGAAGAGATGAGGAGAAGAATGGCTGGTCTTATTATACCCAAAAACACTTGAGGTTGTAAAGGTGCTTCAGCTAAGTAATGGGTTAAGGGTATGAAGACTTATGCAATGTACTTATTTCTGTTTTTTGTTATTAATTAATTTATGAAGTTGTGACAACTCTGTTTTTGCTTTGTCATTATAGTGTATGGAGTGTAGATTAATGTGGAAAAAAATTATTCAAAGCAGGTTAACATAAGGCTGCAACATAACAAAACGTGAAAGGGGGTATGAAGACTTTTTATATAAATACCCCTCATGTTGCCTTTGTTATGTGTAACCTGCTGTTGGTGAGTCTGTTGCCAAGTCAAGTCTGTTAATGTCAGGTCTTTTGGATGTTTTGTCTTTGTGTAAATAAACTGCACTTGGGTTCTTACTTCATCACGCCTTCGGTGGTCCATTCGTTACAAAAAGAAAAGCAACCATCATTGCATTAACAGTTTGTGCATGTGTGCCCTTTATTGTTTCCAGCTTTCCACCGTTCTATATGAGAGAATTAAAATCACAACAAAAATAATAAATTAATTCAATTATGAATTGCCTAACACTGATGATGACTAACTTATTCCCCATTTGTAAGCGTCACCTACTGTTAGCGGCTAATTAAGAGCCCATTTTCCCACTAATCTACAACCCAAGTCTCTGTCAGTCACGAAACGACGGCTGCTAAAGCACAAATGTGCCACTTTACCACGAGTCTGGGCCAGCAGACGTTAATTAGCCTGTTCATAGAGCAATTTCTCATCAGCCCCCCACACATGGGCTGCACTTCCTTATTACACACCTATTGACTCTCAGTTCAATAGAGGAAAAAAACTTCTTAATGGACTCTGAAAGAGGAGTCATTTACAAATGATGACTGCATTATTAAACTGAAGTGCCTACATGGAAGTTTAAATGTAAGTGGAAGTGCATTTTAACCTGTCATTTGGAGATGCTATTCAGTCTATTCATGTCAGGGTCATACAGGCCTCACTATTAATAAACCCACGGCGGAGCAAATGTAACCCTGTTATTTGGCTTTATTGCAAATTGACACATAATTACAGAAAAGATAAGGAATCCTCACTCATTAATTCTCAGTAATATGTATATTCTAGGTCTATCGGGGAACAAGCAACTGCTAAATTATCTTTCAAGAGAGCCGAGCTGCAGTTAAGCTTTTTTTTAATAGCAAGAAATCCAATTCAATTCAATTCAATTCAATTCAAGTGTATTTGTATAGCGCATTTTAACGAGACAATCGTAGCAAAGCAGCTTTACAGGAAATTAAGTTTCCACAATATATTTATTTATTGTAGAAACTTAATATATTTAACTTATGGCAAAATTTGGTTAATTCTGTATACTGTCTGATGGTTGGCTTCCTCTGAGGTCCTCTGAGGGTTGGCATCATCTCTTCTCAGGTGTTCGGTCATCTCAGATCATTTAAGGGTTGAATCCAGACTGAAGCTTGTGTAATTCCTAGAAACAGAGAAACAAATAGAGACATAATTAGCATAGCTGTTGTTTCATCCAAGCAAAAATTATTTGTTCAACCCAAGCTAAAGCATAATAATGTGCGTTTGATCAGATATAACCACAGTACAAGATTATGAGATGCATTATATGAATGCTTGGCTAAAGAGATGTGTCTTTAATCTAGATTTAAACAGAGAGAGTGTGTCTGAACCCCGAACGTTATCAGGAAGGCTATTCCAGAGTTTGGGAGCCAAATATGAAAAAGTTCTACCTCCTTTAGTGGACTTTGCTATCCTAGGTACTACCAAGAGTCCAGAGTTTTGTGACCTTAGGGAGCGGGTTGGATTGTAGCGTGATAGAAGATTAGTTAGGTCGACCATTTAGGGCCTTATAAGCAAGTAATAATATTTTGTAACTGATGCGGAACTTAATAGGTAGCCAGTGCAGAGACTGTAAAATTGGAGTAATATGATCATATTTTCTTGACCTGGTAAGGACTCTAGCCGCAGCATTTTGTACTATCTGTAGCTTGTTTATTGAAGATGCAGGACAACCACCTAGCAGTGCATTACAATAGTCCAGTCTAGAGGTCATGAATGCATGAACTAGCTTTTCTGCATCAGAAACATTTAACATGTTCCGTAGCTTGGCAATGTTTCTAAGATGGAAGAATGCTGTTTTTGTAACATGGGAAATATGATTTTCAAAAGACAAGTTGCTGTCTAATATAATACCCAGATTTTTGACTGAACAGTGTTTTTTAAGAGGTCCTTAGCTATGTTCATTTTTTTAAATAAATAACATGTATACGTCTCACTTTTGCATATCTAAACTTTGTAAACTGCTATTTACAACATTTTATGATTTGGTGATTAAAGCATTTATAAATCGACAGGGAGGCGAACGTTGGCAGTGGTAAATGCACGAGGGTGGAAGTTTCTTGCAGCCTTATTGAGCTACTCAGCACGGCTTTAAAGGCAGATAATGAAGAAATGGAAAATGGAGCACAAATTGACCCTTTCACAGCGTGCTCCAAACATTTGTATGGGAACCTGCGGAGGCCATCCCACTTCCCATCAATAAAATAATTTAAGAACACATTATACTCCTTTAAAAGGTCCCATTTGTCTGACCAGGTGATTTTTAAAAGAGCCTTCGGATTAGAGACACCCTGCCTTAGGTACCTTTAAATCAGAACACAATCAATATGACTTAGCCAAAGCTTTGTTTAAATGAATATTATAAAAGAAATGCAGGTGATTTCGCCAGAAATTTTGCCTTTTGAATTTCAAGTCAATAGAAGAAAGAGTGGCAATAGATTTCTTTTCCCCCTGGAGATATTTTATTCATGCGTTGAGGTAAAAGTCGCCCCCTTTTTTTTTACAGGAACATCTTGTAATTTCTTGTAATTGAAAATGCAATAGAAAAATACACAACAAACGGGTCAAACATATGAGTATTTTGTGTCTTCATCTTGCCTTACAAGACAAACACTCCATCTCTAATGCATGAGATTTCTTCTCGATTATTTTTTCTCAAGTTCTGGATTGTAAGAACTGAAAAAGGTGCACAAATCAAAGATAAATGGACATCAATAGCCTATTTTTCATTCCGGATGTGATTCTGACAGGTGGCAGGGTTTGGAAGTGTGTATTCGAGCGCGTGTGAGCGGATGTGCGAGTGTGTATGTCCAGAGCCGGGCTCTGGGCTGCGCTACGCACTAGTGATTTGGCATGTTAGTGAGTGTGTTGTGCCTAATCAGACAGAGGGGCCACGGTAATGGAGAGAATACAAGTGGAATCACAGAAACACACACAGTGGCAGGGCGACAGTAATACAACTAATTCCTCCTCTGTCTCAGCTAGCGCGCAGAACAAAATGGGGTCAAGAAAAGGTGCAGGCAGCTTCAAATGAACAGCTGTTCTCTGCTAACTGCATGGAGCGGCAAGATGGTGGCATACCAAAGCACCGCCGTCAGCCCCTCCCTCGTGCATCAATGCAAAAGTATGTATGTTCAAATAAGGCCAGGACCTCTGCATATCTCTCCAATTCTATACTTAATCAGTTCTGACGCCTGCCCATCATCACCAGGTATGCGTCTAGAAACACTCAATATAGGCAGACAATGACATGCAGTCAGATTGCTTTTGGTTGCCCATGTTGTTTGGTTGGGAGGGGGGTTATATCAGCAATTGCCTATTACATCGCTCCTCGTAGGCAAATAAGGAACCGGCCTGCACATAGAAGAATTGTGGAATGGGGATACGATATCTAAGTCTATAGCAATCATAAGACAGACAGAGTTTAATGGAGTAACGAAACTGTGAGATTTGTGAGATTCAAAAGAACAATGCCGCCCATGTCATGCTCCTGTTTGACGAATATGAGGGTCGTGTTCATGAAACTGATCGCTACACATATTTTGATATTTTGTATTGATGTTGTAGTTATGGTACATAGGGGCAGTGGAGAAAGATGGACTGGACTTTTATTTATTTATTTTTAAAAAGAGAGACAAAATGTGCTTTAAAAACATATTTTAACATAAATCCTTTTTTATTATTTATTATACAACAAACTATGTATCGTTTTATTCTCTCTCTCTCTCTCTCTCTCTCTCTCTCTCTCTCTCTCTCTCTCTCTCTTTGAATGTGATATATATAGAGTATATAAAACTATCCGTGATCAGATTTCTATACCTATCTGCATAAAAATATGAAAATTAGAAAAATTAGTACACGCATAAACATATTTAAACTCTTACATATTTAACAGCATAAACCGCTCTGTGTTGTTAAATATACACATTGTCATTATATTATAATTACATTTACATATTTTATAACACACACACACACACACACACACACACACACACACACACACACACACACACACACACACACACACACACACACACACACACACACACACACACACACACACACACACACACACACACACACACACACACACACACACACACACACACACACACACACACACACACACACACACACACACACACACACACACACAGGCACTTATTATTTTTGAGGGGACACAGGAGGTGGGGGTGGGGGGTTAACAAACCAGTGGGCTAATGTTTTACTTCATCTTTCTTTTTTAGGCTACTCGAAATATCCCTAGTAATTACACTGTAAGTAAATGCATTTTGCACCTTTATATATAATGTTAGTTAATCTATAACAGGCGATAGGCAAATTAGCATAATGTTCTATTAGGGTCATTCCGTGGAAATGTCCATTTTTCTGTCCCTAGCCTTTACAGAAATATTACACTTGAAAAACATTTTAGGGTTATGATTTCTTCATATTGTAAAATGAAACAATATGTTTGAACAATTAAACCTCCTTGCATGTGGCAATAATAGATTTTAATTTAATTAAATAGAATTTCAAGCACCACAAATCTGCTTGGCCCCACAGCTATGTACAGAGAAAAAGTGCTTCATTTTGAGGTCCAAAACAAATGTAAAATACAATAATGTATTCATAACTATTCATATGATATAAATGACATTTTATATGAAGCTTTTAGTTGAACTCACTGGTATGACCTGCTTTATTGTTAGGGAATTGTAATATATATATATATATATACACATTTATAATTAATTATAACACTTCCCTTGTACAGAAACACAGCAAAGGACATTTATATTACATTATCAAAGAACATATAATTTCATTATCAAGACTTCCGTCTCAAAAACTCCCATTATAATTCCTGAAGCTGTTTGAATTGTGAAATGGATATCTTACGTCGTACGCACTTCCAAAGTCTCTTTTCAGATGAGAGCATGTTTTGTATTTCATTTGGAAACCAAGGTCCTAGAATCTGGAGGAAGGGTGGAGAAGCTCATAGCCCAAGTTGCTTGAAGTCCAGTGTTAAGTTTCCACAGTCTGTGATGATTTGAGGTGCAATGTCATCTGCTGGTGTTCGTCCATTGTGTTTTTTGAAAACCAACATCACTGCACGCGTTTACCAAGAAATTTTGGAGCACTTCATGCTTCCTTCTGCTGACCAGCTTTTTAAAGATGCTGTTTTCATTTTCCAGCAGGATTTGGCACCTGGCCACACTGCGAAAAGCACCAAAAGTTGGTTAAATGACCATGGTGTTGGTGTGCTTGACTGGCCAGCAAACTCACCAGACCTGAACCCCGTAGACGTAGAGAATATATGGGGTATTGTCAAGAGGCCATAAAATGCAGATGACCTGAAGGCCACTGTCAAATAAACCTGGGCTTTCCATACCACCTCAGCAGTGCCACAAACTGATCACCTCCATGCCACGCCGAATTGAGGAAGTAATTAAAGCAAAAGGAGCCCCTACCAAGTATTGAGTACATATACAGTAAATTAACATACTTTCCAGAAGGCCAACAATTCACTAAAAAAGTTATTTTTTTATTGGTCTTGTGAAGTAGGCTATTCTAATTTGTTGAGATAGTGAATTGGTGGGTTTTTGTTAAATGTGAGCCAAAATCATCACAATTAAAAGAACCAAAGACTTAAACTACTTCAGTCTGTGTGCATTGAATTGACTTAATACACGAGTTTCACAATTTGAGTTGCATTACTGAAATAAATGAACTTTTCAAAGACATTCTAATTTATCGAGATGCACCTGTATGTGCGGTTGAGCACATAGATTGCACATAAACCACATTTGTCTGCAAATTACAAGAACCAGAAATCTTACATTTAATTTCTCCAATCTCATGTCTCTGCGAATCTGAACACAGAGCACATATCATTTGTCAATATTATAGATTTTCCATAACGTACAGCAAACTTGACCCTTTCTCTTGGCAAATCAATTAAGCGCAGTCAGCCACTTAACGCAGAGGCTCTCTCATGTATATCTCCAGTTTTTAGAGCGGAGCTCCATGCAAATATAATGTAAGACAGGGATGCATTAAGCCCTCCCCATCAGTCGCAATAATGGATTAAAGTCCGCAGTCGCTCTGCAGTTTGCCAGTCAATGTTCTTTATTTTCAGCATCAACCCAATTTCATCTTCTTCTGCTGCCTTTGGAAGCAGTCGATTTGCCGTCAATTGCCATCTCAGGCAGCGGCATTAATGCGCGCCCACAAAAGGATGACACACCGCATTATCACCTCACTTGCTTTCAAATTAGAGTGGACCGCTGCCTCGGCGCAGCTTGTGACTGGTTAACACTATCAGCTATTTGTTGTGATTGGCCCTAATTCGCGGTGTCTAAAGATTTCATCAGGCATTTGATGAGTGAAATAAACCACTGCCCACAGGGAAATTGCTCTGATTAATAGAATTAGACATTGGAGGGGAATCAATACGAGAGAGGTGGTCACGTGGGGACGGGCCGAGCTGCCCATCATTTTGCCTGCCGTTGGCTTGGGCTGCCCAGCACATGACACTTTCCCATTAACAGGCTCTGTGTGAGACTCAAGAAAGCGGGGATTAGCAGTCGGCTGATGCAAAGGAAAGCGCCAATCTGTTCGGATAAATGGCCGGACCATATGGGTCCCGTTGGACGTGGATTACTTCAATGGCCTCGATGCGATTCTTCTCCGTGGAAAGTACGGGAGCGATAGCAAACTATACTCTTCATTTAAGGAGCGGCCTGTTCCTCCTCCCTACATTTTTAACCACTTAAGTGCACTCAGAGGGGCATCGCCTCCTCCACCGCACCTCTGCCCCCGACCGCACCGCCCCTTCCACCCCCTTTGTGTCCGATCCCACTCTTATACATTAAGAGCTTCTGTCGGCTGGTGACTTGCGTGAACCCCTTCGTCCATACGATTCAGCCATTACCGCGGGGCTATCGGGAACATCTAGTGTCCTTGTGAGAGGGGGATAGAAATAAACCCAGGCCCACTCTCTGTGGACGCTCAA